>JAKSZU010000007.1:85874060-86101560 GCA_026018925.1 Tupaia tana | reverse complement strand
TAGCAAATAAGAGAAAAAAAAAACAACCAAACAAAAACAACCCAATGGGCTAAGAGTTAGATCATTTATTTCTTAAAAGTCTCTAAGAGGTGGAGCCAGCAGATAGCACAACAGTTACATTGGTGGACTCCCACATGGCCAACTGTGGTTCGGACCTGCTGGCTTAAAAATCACGCTGGGCACATGTGTGTGCACACCCAAGATCCCAGGAGGAGAATGGAGGAGAAGGGATTGCGGCATGGCTATCCCCTCGGGGAGTGACTGCTCACATTCCCTCTCACTGTCTCTCTCTCTCTCCAGTAAGCATACATGCCCTAAGGTAAAAACCTCTTTTTTTTTTTTTTTTTGGAGAGGTTTTTGCTATGGGGCGCGTGCGCTCGCCAGACAGACAGAGAGAAGCAGAGAGACAGAAAGCGAGAAATCACCCCCCAGGAGGGATGGCCACGCCGCAATCCCTTCTCCTCCATTCTCCTCTCGGGATCTTGGGCATGCACACACACATGCCCAGCGTGAGTTTTAAGCCACCGGGTCCAGGACGCGAACCGTGGTCGACTACGTGGGAGTCCAGCGACATAGCCATTATGCTAACTGTTGGTCCCAGGTAAAAACCTCTTTAAAAAAGTTCTACGAGGAGGGTGGCGTGATGGTTAAGGACCTGGATTCTCACATGGCCAACTGAGGTTCAAGTCCTGTATCTGGTGACTTGAAATCATGGTGGGTGCATGTACATACGGGCCCAAAATCTCAGAAGAATGGACAAGTGATTGTGGCATGGCCTTTTGTCTGGGGGGTGATTTTTCACTTTCCCTCTATGTCTGTCTGTCTGTCTGCCTGCCTGTCTGTCTCTCTCTCTCCCTCCAGTGAGTGCATATGCCCTATGGCAAAAATTTTTAAAACTAAAAATGAAAAGTAAACCTGAAAAAAAAATTCCAAGAGGGTAATCACATGGTCTAATGGCTAAGGGAGTCAGATCTCATGGCTGACTGAGGTTCAAATCCTGATCCAGGTGGCTTGTAAAACAGGCCGGGCGTGTGCGTGTGTGTGTGTGTCCCACATCCCATCAGGACAGAGAAATGAGAGAAGCGATTTTGGTGGATTATTGTGTGACCACATCCCAGTGGGGCATGCCCCCATCACTGGCCCCCTTCTCTCTGGCAGCCCACATGCCCTTTGGCAATCGAAAAAGAAAATCTCCACAAAACACAGTCTGGAGTTGTGCTCTCAGTAGAACTTCCTGAGATGACAGAAATGTCCTAGAGCCACGTGTGATGTTGAGTACTTGAACACAGCTGGGGTAGCTGAAGAACTGAATGTTTACTTTTGTTTGGTTTTACTTTTTAAATTTCCCACAGGGCATTAGCACTCACCAGAGAGTCAGAGATAGAGCAAGGGAAAATGAGAAAGCACCCATTACCACGTGTACCAGGGTATTTCTCAAACCTGAGTCCAGGACTCAAATTGTGCAGGGGCAGGGCCAGCAGGTGGCGTGGTGGTTAAGGTTGCTGGACCCCCACATGGCCGACTGTGGATCGAGACCTGGACCTGGCAGCTTGCTCTCTCACTTTCTCTCTTTCTTTCTCTCTCTTGCTCTGTCCCTCTCTGGTCAAATTAAAAAATAAATAAATAAAGTTAAATAAAATAATTCTTTTAAAAAAAATAAAAAAATAAAAATTGTGCAGGGGCCATGTGAGATCCAGTGCCTTAACCACCATGCCTCTGGCTGGCCCAAATTTTTACTTTTTATATTTTTAATTAAGTATTAGTAGATACCTGTGCCAACTAGCACCTGGCCTGTGTCCCCCCACCTCTGACTTCCCAGCACCTGCTCAGGAGGTCGTTGGCATTCCGCAAGCGCTGTGCTTCCCGCTGAGCATCCTCATGGGCCTGGGTGGCCTCATCGGTCTTGTCCCGCCAGCGCTGCAGCTGATCCTCCAGGGCCCGGCGCTCACCCTCGCTGTCACTAAGCTGCTTCCGCAGACTGCCCAGCAGGTCCTGGCTGGCCTCGTAGCGTCCGCGCATGTCCTGCAACACGGAAATCACTGAGTCTGGGCTGGTTCCGGTGTGGATGCCAGCCAGCACTAGGCCTGGGCCTGGCCTGGGGCAGGGACGAGGACTAGGTACCTCGCCCTTTCTCTGTGTCCTTACCACCCTCTACACCATTTTCCTGCAGTCCTGGGAAACTCCCATCTAAACCCCAGGATGCCAGGCAAACCCCAAGCACACCTTTCTTTTTCAAGTTCTGACTCTGTCCCTGGGTTCCTAGGCTCCTCTCCCTGTAGCCAGGCTCTGCCCTCAGACTCTTCCCAGCTGAGGTTCCAAGTCTGCCCCTAGACCCCAAACTCCTTTCATTCTGGGCTCCGGCTCCTCTCCAGACTTCTTCCCTGGGCCCTGGTTCTGTCGGCCAGAGGACCTCATCTCCCTGTCCACTGGCCTCTAGCTCCGCCCCAGGCTCCTCCCTCCCCAGGCTCAACCTATGGCCAGCAAGCCCTCCCACTTCCGGGCTCAGATTTGGCCCCTCCATCTGGGCTCTCTGCCATCTCCTTATGCCCTGCCACACTCAGTCACTATTTCTCAAAGCTCTGACTTTGTCCCAGCGCACTCAGGCGCCACTTCCAGAGACCTTGGCCCCGCCCCCAGGCATCCAGGCCCCACCTTCTAACCCCCTGCCAGGCCTATTTCTACCTGGACCTGCAGCTGGCGCTTATGCAGGGCAGAGTGGATCAGGGCAAGGGTGGAGGAATCAGAGCAGGCTGGGGACAGGCCTTGACGAGGGGAGCGGCCACGGCCCGGCGAGGAGCGTCGTGATGGGGACGGAGTCCGCAGACCAGAGAGCCCCCGCAGGCTGCCGTCCGATGCGTCGGCGGTGGGCTCCGAGCCACTTAGCTGAACGCCACTCTCCATATCCGACAGGACTGCCTGAGGGTGGGTAGGGACACAGAGGGAGGACAGGAGTCAGGTGGTCAGAGGCCCAGGAGAGGCAGGGGGACCACTCCGTCTCAGATGCTCCAGCACATCCACACCCCTTCCTGCCAGAAGCCTTCCTGATTCCACCTCCTCTGCAGGCTCACAGTCCTCATCCACCTGCTAAGGCCTCCCATTTACTGTGAAGACAGGGCTTTTCACAGGTGGGCCCCAAAAATGTCTCCATCCCTCTGACACCGCCAAGTGCGCAGTTCGAGTCCTAGACTTCGCGATTTGAAAAACACGCCTGATGCATGCACATGCCTGCCCCCAAATCTCCCCAGGCCAGAGGCCAGTGATCTATCTATCAGGGGTGTTGACTACCAGGCCCCCCCCACTTGCAGTTTAGCCCACGGCCACCAGAAGGCATGGCTGGTGGCACAGGACTGCTTGGCCTTGGCAGGGCCCCCAGGGCTCCCACTACACCTGTGCCAGATCCCTCAGGGTCTGCTGCAGTCCCTCTCCATCCTCTGTTTCCGGGCTTCCCTGCTCTTGTAGTTGCAGGGATTCCTAGAGTGACGTTAGGGAGACAAAGAAAGGGTGGTCAGGGGCTATGCCCTAGTCTGAAGCCCAACTTCCTCTCCTTCCCTCCCCACCACTGACCAGGTGACCTCTCAGGCCATGCCCAGAGTGCCAGCCACCTGGCACATCTCACAACAGCCCCACTGCCCTCATGGAACAGAGGCCCAGAGAAAGAGTCTATCCCAGGCGGCACAACTACTGTGGGAGAGCTGGGTGCATGGCCCCCATCTGGCCCCACCTGGACAGTGACCAATCCACACAGTACCCCTGGGGAGTGTCCCTCAGAGGGGGAGGTAGCTGAGACCTTAGAGGAAGGGGCCAGGAGAGCACAGACAGGAGTTCAAGCCCAACTCTCCCACTTAAGGGCTCTGAGACTGGAGGAGCTTTTCCTTTCTTGGGCCAGTTTCCTCATCTGTGCAATGGGGTCATGCCACAGGGCTGCTGGCAGGGGAGACGGGGGGTACAGAAGGTGACTGCTACCTCTAAGCCGGCACACGCAGGAGGGGTGAAACCGAGGCCGGCTGGGAGGCCCTAAGCCCTTGTCTGGGGCTCCACTCTGTCCCCATCCCGCCTGCCACTGCGCACTGGCAGCCGCATCTCACCAGGGCCTCCAGCTTCTCAGTGAGGGCCTTGTTGACCTGATCCTTTTCCAGATTCTGGTTCTGAAGACGCTCCACAGCCAAGGCCAGCTCTGTCACTCTGGGAACAGGGACCAACAGGGTGAAGGTGGGGCCCACCCCACTTCCCCAAGCCTGAGACAGGGACTCTAGGAACCACCTCCCTAGCTGTGAGAATGGGCAAGTCCTGTCTCCTCGCTGGGCCCCAGACTTCTCATCTGTAAAATGGAAATGGGGTGACCACTGGCTTTATCCCATGAGAAAGCCTTGGTCTCGTCCAGGTAGCAGGAGCCAGGAGCACAGTTTCTGTCGCTGGCAGCTGACCTGCTCGTTTTGTGCCCTGGGCAAGAGCCCTCAGAACCTCAAACAGGTGCCTGGGGAGACTGGCTAAGCCCACACAGGGGAAGGGCCCGTCCCTGGTGAACAGACCCTGCCTCCTCCCTAAGCCTCCAGGGCTGCACAGCACCCACCTGGCACTGAGCTCGGCCTTGTCCAGGTCACTCTGCACCTGCATCTGGGCCAGGTCCTTCTCGCAGAGCATCTTATCCCGCAGCTGCTCGTCCAGCCGGGCCTGTAGCAGTGCCTGCTTCTCCAGGGCCGCCTCCTCTCGGCTCTCCGCCAGCCGCAGGCCCGCGCTCAGCCCCAGGCCTGCCTCCTGGACTGCCCGTGAGGTCCGGGCCAGCTCTCCGCCCAGCTGCAGCAGGTCCCTGGTGGAGAGAGCACAGGATGGGGAATATGAATGAAAACAACACTGAGATGCCATTTGTCACTACCAGATTGGAAAAAAAAAAATGGTCAGCATGAGCCAGTGGCATAGTGGTTGAGGCGACTGGAACCCACACCGCCAACTGTGCAGTTCGAGTCCTAGGCCTTGCGATTTGAGAAACACGCCGGATGCATGCACATGCATGCCCCCAAGTCCCTAGAGAAGAATGGGAAGGGAAGAGAGGGAGCTGAGATTCCAGAGGAAGAGCACAGGTAGAAATTCAAATGTCAGTTCCTCCACTTACAGGCTCTGAAACTCTGGATAAGCTTTTCCTTTCTTGGGTCTCAGTTTCCTCATCTGTATAATGGGGATCCTGTGGTGTAGCCATCCCCCCTGGGGCGTGCTTTCTCATTTTTCCTCTTTCTCTCTCGTTCTCTGTGGTGAGCGCATGAAGCCTACAGCAAATTTTTCAAAAAGGTCAGTGTATGGGGCCAGCAGATGGCATGGTGGTTAAGAGCACTGGACTCCCCCATGATCGACAGCAGTTCCGAGTCCCAGACCTGGCGGCTTACTTTCTCACTTTCCCTCTTTCTCTCTCTCTCTCTCTCTCTCTCTCTTGCTGTCCCTCTCTGGTCAAATTAAAATAAAAAATAAATAAATAAATAAAGTTAAGTAAAATAATTCTTTAAAAAAATAGTCAGTGTAGGTGAGACTGTAAGGTAACAGGCCTCTTCTGTACAGCTGGTGGCAGTGGGTACAACCACAATGAAGGGCAATGAGGAAGAGCTCTTAAAATGACAAGGTATAGGCCCTTTGCCCATCAACTCCCCCTCTAAAAATACATCCTACAGGACCAGCCCGTGACATAGTGTTTAAGGCAGCTGCTTCTCACATGGTTGACCTCGAGGTTCGAGTCTTGGACCCAGTGGTTTGAAAAATATGCTGGGCACATGTGTGTGCCCAAAATTCCCAAAGGAGGACGAGATGGAGGAGAAGATATCGTGGTATGATCATTCCCCATGGGAGGTACATTCTCTCCTTCCTCCCTCCCCTTCTTTTGAGAGAGTGCTCATTTTCTTCTGGCAAAATTAAAAAAAATAAAATAAGAAAAATACATATGTCCTAATAATACACTCCAACACCAGGCAAAGGACCTGTGTATAAGGTGATCTGGAACCTGCTGCTCATGTAAAAAGTACTGGTGACAACGTACAAATGCACCAAAAGGGGACTGTTACTATGTAAACTATGATACAGCCACTCAATAGACTCCTTTGTAGCCACAAAAAAAAAAAAAAAACAGTGACAAAACTCTTCACAGCCTGATGTGGGACCAAGTCCAGTAATAACTATTCGGTGACCAGAGCATCTTCAAGAACTGCAAAGATGGGGCTAGCCCTGCAGCCAAGTAGTTAAGGGAGTGGGATCCTACATGGTCAACTGCAGTTCAAATCCTGGCCCTACATGCCAGGCACATGTGCGTGCATGTGCCAGATCCCAACAGGATGGAGAAGTGAAGGAAAAGCAACCATTAGGGGGCGCTTTCACCCTCTCTTACTCTGTCTCTCTCTAGTGAGAGCATGTGCTCTATAAGCAATTAAAACTAAAACAAAACAAACAAACAAAAAAACGAAAACAAAAAACAGGGCCCAGCAATTGGCATAATGGCTATGTCACAGACGCCCATGTAGTTGAATGCGGTTCGAGTCCGGAAGCCTGTGGCTTAAACTCACGCCAGGCATGTGTGCATGCATGCCCAAGATCCTGAGAGAAGAATGGAGGAGAAGGGATTGCGGTGTGGCCATCCCCCCTGGGGGGTGATTTCTCGCTTTCTGTCTCTCCGTCTCTGTCTTTCTGGCGAGCGCACACGCCCTATAGCAAAAACCTCTCCAAAACAAACAAACAAACAAATAAAGCAAAAGATGCACAAATATGAAATTTAATCTTTTTTTTTTTTTTTTTGCTATTAAAATTACAATGTATGGGACCAGCAGTTAGCATAATGGCTATGTCACTGAACTCCCATGTAGCTGACCACGATTCAAGTCCTGGACCCAGTGGCTTAAACTCACGCCAGGCGCGTGTGAGCGCACGCACCCTATAGCAAAAACCTCTACAAAAAAAAGAAAGAAAAAAAGAATTATTTTATTATTTAACATTTTTGGGGGGGGAGAGATTTTCACTATAGGGTGTGTGCGCTTGCCAGAAAGACAGAGAGACAGAGAGACAGAAAGCTAGAAATCACCCCCCAGGCGTGATTTATTTATAATAAATAGTTACTAACCTTAACGACCGTGTCATGGGCTGGTCCTGTAGGATGCATTCTTAAAGAGGAGTTGATGGGCAAAGAGCCTATACATTGTAATTTTTTTTTTTTTTTTTTTGGAGAGGTTTTAGCTATAGGCGCATGCGCTTGCCAGAAAAACAGAGAGAGACAGAAAGCTAGAAATCACCCCCCCAGGGGGGATGGCCATGCCACAATCCTTTCTCCTCCGTTCTCCTCTCGGGATCTTGGGCACACACACACACATGCCTGGCGTGAGTTTAAGCCACCGGGTCCAGGACTCGAACCACGGTCAACTACATGGAGTCCAGTGACATAGCCATTATGCTAACTACTGGTCCCAATAATAAAATAATTATTTTAAAATAAATAAATAAAACAGAGTATATACCAGAAAGATGCGTGGTATGTCAGTGTGTGTGTGTGTGTATGTGTATGTGTGTGATTTTCTATATTTGCTTGTATAAATAACCCCTGGAAGGGTAATATCAACACTATGGACGGGAAGTGCCTCATTACCAAATTCCAATTAATACATGAAGGAGTGACAGAATGAGAGTATTACAGTTTTGCACACTCTGATGAATGTTTGGCTCTTGGCATCACATACTGAGCACTGCCGACATCATGAAAAAGAAGATGCCCAGGCAGACGGGGCCTCCTGATGGAAAAGTACTGCCCTAGAGACAAACACACATACAATCAGGCTGAATCTATCTAGCCTTAGGTCCAACATCTGATTTGCAGGAAATCAGGGAACAGGGGAACATGTTAAATGACACCACAGGGGAGAAATCAGCAAAATTCAGATTACAGGAACCTCTAAAAAAAAAAAAAAACGGGCCCAGTTTCCTGAACAGATAAGAAACAAAGCGGGCCACAAGGTGGCGTAGTGGTTAAGGGCACTGGACTCCCACATAACCAATCACGGTTTGAGTCCCAGACCTGGCGGCTTGGTTTCTCACTTTCCCTATCTCTCTTATTCTGTGTCCCTCTCTGGTCAAATTAAAATAAACAAATAAATAAAGTTAAATAAAATAATTCTTTTTTTTTTTTTAAAGAGGGGGCTGGCAGGTGGTGTGGGGGTTGAGGAGCTGAACTCCCACATGGATGACTGTGGTTTGAGTCCTAGACCTTGCAGCTTACTTTGTTTTTCTTTTTTTTTTAATAATTACTTTTTAAAATTTAATTTATTTATTCATTTATTCTTAATTTGAACAGAGAAAGAAACAGAGAGAGCTAGAGAGAGAGAGGGAAACTGAGAAATCAAGCCACCAGGTCTGGGACTTGAACCGTGGTCGGCCATGTGGGAGTGTCCAGCACCTTAGCCACCACGCCACCTGCTGGTCCCCCTCACTTTCCCTTTCTCCCTCTCTGTCTTGGGTCAAATTAAAAAATGGCAATAATAATAATAACAAATGGAATTAAACAAATAAATTTTTTAAAAAGAGAGAGACAAAGCAACCAATCTCATCTTACAAGTGTCTGTGGATCCAAATTGTAAAGACAAAATGTAAAGCAAACAACCTGTGACATTTATGAACCAACTGGAAAACTTAGACACTGATGAACTCTTTGATAATAGTATGACTTTTAACTAAAAAGTTTTAATATGAAAAAGGAAACCCACTGGTCTCCCACCTCGGGGCCTGGCCTGCACCGCGGCCACGCTGTCCGCCCACAGTGACCTTGGCATGCCTCTGCTAAGGGATCAAGGCTAAGCTCTCCTGCTGCGGCAGCCTCCTTTCCCTTCCCCTGCTCTTTGCTCCCACCCTTCTCCCACCACTGTCTCCCACCTCTCAGCCTATGCTCACGCTGCCCCATCTGCCTGAATGCCCACTGCCATGCCAGTCTCAACCCTGCCCATCCATCGAGGCCCCATTCAAATTGCACTTCCTCAGGCATTGTCTTTCTGACCTCATCCCTCCTATCCTGTAAGCCTTGGGAACATTCCTTCTGTCCCATTTTCATGTCACTGATGGCTCACTTCCTCAGTCTAGAATTTGGGGTCTGTGTCTTTTTATCACCAGAAGCTGTGAGGTCCTTGGTAGCAGAAGCTGAATATGCTAGTGGATTAAAAGCGGGACCTTCAAATATTGACTGAGCCACTTACAACTTAGGAAGGTGACTCAACTTCTCTGAGCCTCAGTGTCCTCATCAGAAAAATGGAGACGATTATACTTATTATTTTCAATTAATACTACGATATTAGTTGAAATAAAATGTACCAAGTGCCTTCCTAGCTCAAAATAAATACCTGGTAAACACTGACCACACACTTGTGGCAATAGTCAATATTATGAGCTGCCTCTACACAGCTACATGGCAGGCTCGTGGCAGGCACGCTGAAAAGTACTGAGTTTGACTAGGTTGAGTGGAGCTCAACTTAGAGTGGGGTTGGGAGATCTGGATGGTGGTGCAGTGGTAAAGCGTGATGCTCTGAGGCTAACCCACAGAGAGAGGTTCCAGGTTCCTATCCAGAGAGCTCTCTGAGTACACTGGGCACGTGCGTGCCCCTGCCACAATCCAGGCTGGCCAAAGCTGGGGATGGATCATAGTCAAGACCATACTGGGAGTGCTACCTCTGTCTGTCTCTGTCTTGCTCATTCATGGAAGAAATAAATAAAATGGGAAAAAAAAAAAAAAAAAAAGAAAACAATGTGAAAAAAGAAGGGCCAGCCCTATGGCTCAGCAGTTAAGGAAGCCTGATCCTATATAACCAACAGAGGTTCGACTCACAGCCCCAGAGGCTTGAAACATATCAGGTGTGTGCATGTGCCCAAAATCCTGACAGGAGGGAGGAACAGAAACAGGACTGCAGCCACATCCTATTGGGCGTGCTTTCTCTCCCTGCACCCGGCCAGTGCACATGCTCTCTGGCAATCATTAGAAAGAATAGAGTTGAATCCCAGCTGCTGCTGAGCCTCCCCAAGCCACCCCCTGCCGTGGCCAGGCCTCACCTCTCAGTGGACATCTTCACCTCGCTGACCAGCCGTCGAACCCCCACGACCTGCCTCCAGAGGAGAAGCAGGCGGCTGTGCTCATTGCTGAAGTACGCGTTGAAGGACTGGCGGGAAATACATGCCCAGTAAGGGACTGGAGGCTGTCGTGAATCCCCCACCAGCTCAACCACCCCTGGGACACTGTGGCCTGGGAGTGGGTCTTCCTGTGAGCTGGCTCTGGGCTTGTGCACAGGGCTGCATCGGAGTGGCCTCACTCAGGCTCCCACACAGGGAGCCTCTTGCACAAGGTCTCTACCAGATGGGAGAGGCTGCGAAGAAGGGCAGAGTGCTGGGGCTTCAGTATGCGTCCCAGCTCCCGATGCACTGCCGTGGGCAGGTTACTTCACCTCTTTAAGTGAGGTAATGACAGCACCTACCACATGCAGCTCATAAGAGCAATACACACCTGGCAGGTTGCGTGTGCTAATGAAGGCCCTGGTACCATGGTGCCAGTTGGCCTTGGCAAAAGCTCCCTGCCAATATCCCCCTCCCTAGTCCTCTCCGGACTTCTGAGTCCTCACCACTCTACAAGGCCCTGTCCCTCAGGGCACCCCATGCCTACCTCCTCCTCACGCCTCCACGCTGCCTCCCGCTGCTCCAGTTCCTTGCGGCTGCGTGACCAGTCGCTAGTCACCTTCCGTATGTCCTCACTCAGAGCCTGGTTGGCAGAGCTCACCTGGTCCAGCTGTTCTCGGAGCATAGCATTCACCTGGACTAGGCTGGCGCTCCTGGGCAGGGCACAGGGCACCAGTGGGCATTCACCCAGGAAGGCCACCTGCCAGTCCTGCACCCTCCCTGTCTCTCACCTCTGCTGCTCCTCCTCCAGGCGGATGAGGGCGCTCTCCAGGTCTTGTCTGTGCTCTGTGTCCTGGGTGGCAGGGAGGAGCATCAGGCTGGGCAGGCGGAGGCACAAGCCTGCCCTGCCCCTTCTGGACACCCACCTTCAGCTGCTGCTGCTCCAGCTCTGTGGATCTCTCCAGCAGCTGTTGCTCCAGCTCTGAGCTCTTTTTCTTATACTGGAGGATCTGGGGATGGGTGGGAGTAGGTGGTGAGCCCATGGTGGAGGAAGGGTACAGGAAGCACATGGCAGACAGGAGCGGGAGTGGGTGGCCCTGACCTTGGCCTGCAGCCGCTGCACCAGCTG
This sequence comes from Tupaia tana, assembly GCA_026018925.1. Taxonomy (NCBI): domain Eukaryota; kingdom Metazoa; phylum Chordata; class Mammalia; order Scandentia; family Tupaiidae; genus Tupaia; species Tupaia tana. Next base: position 86,090,324 of record JAKSZU010000007.1, on the reverse strand, counting down.
GGCCTGCCGCTGCTGGCCCTCCTGGTAGGCCTGCAGCTTGCGCCGGTAGGAGGCCTGCTCCTCCTGCAGCTGCCTCCGCAGCTCCACGCTCTGCCGGGCCAGCCCCTTGGGCTCCTGCGTCTCCAGTTCCCCAGACTCCAGCCGCACAGCCTGCTCCAGCTGCAGGGAAGGCCCCTGGGTGAGAACCCTGGGCCTCCTGGGAAGGAAGGCTCAGCACTCTGCAGTGGGCACCAGACTGGGCCCAGACTCATAATGCCTTACTGCTGACAGCCTGGCACCCACTGGGGAGCAGGCACCTGCGGGCAAGCCTACAATGCAGTGCACATGTGCAGGGACTGTTACAACCATGCAGGGACACACAGACAGGGCATGCATGGACACATGCACATGGGCACACCAACAAGAGCGGATGCACCTGGGGTAAACCCTGGAGGCCTGCAGCGCTCGCGTGCCTGTGCTCCAGACACGCAGCCCTGCGGCTGCTCACTGCTCACCTCGTGCCCATGTCCCCCTGCCTCGCCCTCATGCAAGCTCAGCAAAGCCTGCACTTTTGCTCCCAGTGTTTCTTAGTACCTAGAACAGCCATGGCAGTGGCATGGTATGGCACATGTCAATAAGTATGAGTTGATATCATGAATTAGTGGCCTGAGCACACGTGAGCACAGAGGTATTAGTACATACTTACATACCGCACATACAGACACACATACATGCAGTGTACATGGGCACCCAAACACCACCAGCATGACACAGACAAACCCCCCATATATGGCAGTGAGAGTTCTAAGAGGTGCACACTCACCCTATCAGTGCCTGTTAATTGCCACCCTCAAAGTCCCCCCTCTCCCAACCTCATGGGAAGCCTCTGCGCCCACCCCTCCTCCACCCCAGGCAGGTGGCAACTCCTTCACCCTCAGACCTGCTGTGGGCACAGGCAGAGGCTCTGGCTACCCCACTAGCCACAGAGCCCTCTTCAGGCACCTGCTGGTCCCACATGGCCTGCTCAGCCTCCTCCTGTTGGGGTGGGGGATAGAAGCACAGCACAGAAATGGGACGAAGCAGGGCAGTGAGGGGTGTACACAGGGCAGCGGGGGGGCCAGCAACCAGCAGGGACTACACCTTAGGCCAGCTGACTGATGCCAGCACCACACTTCCCATCCTCTTCCCCAGTCCCTGGCTGCCACAGCCTGGGCAGAGCATCTGCACACCCACCCATGCGGGCCACGGTGGTCACAGGGGAGCCAAGAGAGGGACAGCTACTCACCCACAATAACCTTGGGCTGGGCCAGGTTAAACAAGAACAGCCCTCCAGGCCTGCTCCAACCCAGTATGCCTGGGAAGCGCTCTGTGAGCCACCAGCAGAGCCAAGGGCAATCGTATCTCCACCAGAGTCAGGCTGACTGTGCCCCAGGGTGTCACCAACGGGAGGGCTGGCTGTGGCTATTTGGGGCTTTATCTTGAATTGGGGGGAACAAGGGCTGAGGAGACTGAAAGCACTAAACAGAGGAGCTTTCTACCTGGACCATGCCTATAGGCTGTGGCAAGCATGTGCATGAAGCCCATCTAAGTCAGGTGGTGGGCAGTGTCCACATCTGCATGTGTGGTGGCAGTGGCCCGAGATGTGTCTGTGAGCCATGCATCAATGGGTATACCTCACCAGGCACGAATGGAGCGTGTTATGTCCTTTGTCACCACGTGGGACCCTGCATGTCTCTGTGTGGGCATTGGGTACATGCCAACAGCTTGGTGTGGCCGGACCTTCACATGAACCTATGGTTGCAGGTCTTGTCATGGTGCAGGTATGGGTCATCTGTGTGCACCAGCGTATGAATTTCAAGTGTGTGTGTATGAGGGGGCAAGGAAACACATGTACACAGTATGTGGATTAGTGTAGCGGTGTGTCTGGCCTCGACGGGTCTCTGGTCTATGCCCATGATTATATGCTTTGTGCACCTGTGCACAGCACTGCAGGACTGGGGTGGCTGTGCTGTATCATACACTTTTCCATGGGACGTAAGACAATGTGCCAGGCTGTCTCTGTCATGGGTGTATCGTAGCGGGGTAACACTATCCTGTGCCTGTGCAGGACTATGTGGGGTCTGGCTGTGGGTGCAGGTCAGGCTGTGCGTATCCTGTGATCTGAATGTACCCGCGTGCGGGGTGTGCATTTTTGTATGGCAGGTCTGTGCATCTGTGTATCTCTGTGTGGGTCTGGTGGGGTCGGAGCTGTGTGTGCTTTGCACATCTGTGTGAACCAGGTACTGGCTGCTCCTCGGATTTAGAGGGGCTCAGGAAGTGGCGGGGTGCTCCACCCCTTCCCCCAATGCTCAGAGCCAGACCACTCCTGGCTGCACCTCACCCCTCTGCACAAACCTCACCCCTCACAAAACAGCCTTTCAATTTTACTTGCAATTAAAAAGGGAAGGAGGCCGCCCCCAAGCCAGGGATAAAAGAAGTTTACTGTCTCCCCTGGCAACTGCTGCCCTGACACCGCCATTCAATCCACCCTGTACAGGTTGCCATGGACACTGAGACCACAGACCCAGGGGTGGGTCTGTCCTCTGGAGCCAAGGGAGATGTGGCCACCCCTCCTTCCATTGCCACCTGCCTCCCCTACACCTGCTCGTCAGGGACAGAAAGAATGGGGGAAGGCCTCCACAGGGACCCTGAGGTCCTCTCTTACTGGGTGGTGGCCTCTGGGAGCCCCTGCCTCAGTTTTTCTACAGGATATGTCATCAACATGGCATAGATCCTGGCCCTGCCTCTACTCTCCATCCCAGAGGTGTTGTGGGATTCAAAGGGTCGGAACCACCTCGCAGTGTCGAGTCTCAAGCCAGAGGTCTCGTCCGAGCTCCACTCCTGACACTGGGCCTACCGCACCCCTCTCCAGGCCTCACTCCTCAGGTTCTCCTCTGTGATTTCCAGACTCTAGTGTTCTTTGGAACCACCCTGCGGGAAAGGCCTTCAAGGTCACTCTCATTTAATGCCTCCCTGCAGGTAGGGGCTCACTCAGACCACCTGGTATGTTCTTCAGGGGCCTCCTCAGCCACATCCGGAGCTTGCTAGACCCTGCAACTGTGTCCCAATGAGAAGGAACCTGCCACCTCCCACCTCTTCATCCCTTCTGCCAATCAGAGGCCAGTGTTAGCCTCACTGTCAGCCCACAGTTGGCATTTAGGAGGCAGCCCCCAGGAGGTCTGGCACTGTTGCAGGGGTCAAAAGAGAAGCCTTAACCAGGCGGGGCTGGCTCAGGCCTCAGTCATCAACAATGGGGGACTCAAGTCAGCCCGCCCTCCACACCCCCTGCGGACCCTGAGAAACTGACTCTGTGCTGTTCCCAGTGCTTGGGGCCACTGTGGGCCCCCCACCTGCTCCTCGGCAAGTCCCAACAAGTCGGGGGCTTGTCCGGGCCAGCAGATACCAGGACACAGGCACACCCCACAACTGTACACAGAATGCACACCCTTTTCCCAACACCACTGTGCAAGCCTCAGCATAGTCAGGCTCAGCTCAGGGAGCCAGGCTAGCCCTGGCTCTGCCACAAACACCTAGGGGACCCCAGACCGGCCCCTGCCCCCCTGGGTCCCTCCAGCTTTCCAGGAACCCCCAGCTCCGTGTCTCTTTCCATATGCAGGAGACAGAACTGCATCGCAGTCCCTGAGCAAGGAGGCAGGAGACCTGGGTTCTAGCCTTAACTGGCTATGTGACCCCCAGCATGGCTTTCCTCGGGGCCTCCATTTCCTCCTCTTAAATGGGCATTGTAATGGCCCTGAACTTGATGCAGTGCCCAGCACATAGTTGGCACTCAATAACCAGAAGCTACTATTCTTGGTGCCCACACACCTCCCACCTGCACACACCCCCTCTGGCCCCCATGCAATAGTCTCACCAACCTTCAGCCACATCACCTCTGCAGAGTCCTCTCCCACAAACCTGGAGGCCCAAAGCAGACAGTGCACAAGAGCATCCTGCACCCCTGGTGCCAGCCTCCCCACCCCAAGGACCAGAACCCCCCACAAACCTGCAGCACAGGCCCCTGGGTGATGCAAATTATGTCTGAACCTGGAGACAGGCCTGGCTTCTCCCTCCCCAACCTGGGCCTCATCCCCATAGGGAGGGGCAAGTCTTGTGGCTTGAGTCCTGCAAAGCACTATGGGCATCTACACCAGCCAGCCCCTCCAGCCATGCCACAACCACAAGACTCATGAAATGGGAGCACAGGGAGATGTCAGAGACTTGAGGGCGGGAAGGGCCTATGGGAGTCTTGTTCTCTGTGCCCAAGCAGGCCTGGAGCAGACAGGAATAAAACAACCCCAGGGCCAGGCATTTATCCATATCTCATTGAGTCCTCCCAGCAGCGCCATGCCATAGCACCATACCCTCTACCGAAAATGGGTTCAGAGCAGAGTGGTTTGCAGGAGGCCATTCAAGTCAGCAGAGGCACAGTCAAACCCAGGCGTGCTTGACTGCAGTGCCCACATTTTGCCAAATGTGCAGGCCTGGTTTGGACTTTGGGGCCCAGCACCCACCCTCTCGCTGACTGCGTTGTACTTAATGGCGAGCTCATCGCGCTCGGCGCGGCTCTGGGCCAGCAGGTCCTCCAGGCGGGACAGTTCCTGCTGCAGCAGCTGGTTCTCCTCCTGCAGCGACAGCACCGATACCATCTTGGCGACTGGCAGTGGGGCTGGGAAGGGACAGCAAGCGCATGGTTGGCTTCTGCTGGAGTCCAGTGAGTCATCCTCCTCCAGACAGGTGCCCTGCTCATCACTCGGGGCAAGCTCTATCAGGCCCTGAGAGGAGCCAGGGCCTGGAGCACCAGGCCTGCAAGCAGAGCTGAGGACAGCAAGGTCAGCAAAGACAGCCTAGAGCTAGAGCTAGAACTGCAGAGGACACAGCTACAGCCGAGTATGGCCCCAGCAGGCCAGGAGGTACAGGAGGAGAACCAGGAGACCAGGCCCCGAATTCTTGCTCCTTCCCTAATTACTACTCATCTCTAGGCCTCAGTTTTGCTAATCTATAAAATGGGTGGAATAGGGACTGGCAGGTGGCGTGGTGGTTGAAGGTCCTGGACTCCCACGTGGCCGACCACGGTTCAACTCCCAGACCTGGTGGCTTGCTTTCTTACTTTCCCTCTCTTTCTTTCTCTGCCTCTCTCTGATAAAACTGGAAAATAATAATAATAAATAAAATTAAATAAAATAATTCTTAAAAAATTAAAATAATAAATAAAATGAGTGGAATAGTAACCAGATCCTACCAGGAAAGCCTCACCCAGGAGAACTTCAAGTAACTTCTAAAGCCAGGGTTCAAGATGATGTACGTCAGGATGTGAAGAGGAAGAAGAAAGAGGAGGAAAAGAAAGGCCAGAGGGAGAAGCAGCATTGTCTACCTCCTGTGGGCTCCCCATCCACCCTGAGAGAACAGGACACACACCACAGGCCACAGGCAGCTGCGGCCTGCTGGGCTCTCACGGCTCTCTAAGCCCCTCCCTGGTTCCCTCTTGCAGAGGGCCCATCCTTAACCTGGCAGTTAGACAGGGACTATGGCAGGAACACCAGAAACACTATTAAGGAGCCAGCCAGTGGCATGGTAGTCAGGGCAACCAGGTCCCATACAGCTGACTGCATGGTTCGCACCTCAGACTTGGCAGCTTAAAAACATGTCCACTGGGGCCGGCAGGTGCCGTGGTGGTTAAAGACGCTGGACTCCCACATGGCTGACCGCAGTACAAGTCTCAGACCTAGCAGCTTGCTTTTTCATTTTCTCTCTGTCACTCTCACACTCTTTCTCTGGTCAAATTAAAACAAATAATAATAATAAATAAAGTTAAAGAAAATAATTATTTAAAAAAAAAAAAAAAAGAAAACCATGTCAGCATGTGTGCGTGTATGCCCAGAATCCCAAGATAAGAATGAAGGAAGGAGAGGGGATTGAGGCATAGCCATCCCCCATGGGAGTGTGTGTCTTCACTTAATTCTCCCTGGTGAGCACACACACACTATAGCAAATTCAAAACAAAAGCAAAACCACCACTAACTAGAGTCGCTAACACACCAGTCGCAACTGGGTCTGCCCTTCCCAGATCCTCAAACCACAGAACGAGTAGTAGGAGCTGCCCACCGGGAGGAGGGGGCCAGCTGGGGAATGGACAGCACCACCACTCAGACTTCTGGAAACACTGGTCTGGGGCCGGCCGACAGTGAAGTGAAGGCACTGCATCCCACATGCCTAACTCCATGGTTTGAGTCCGCCTGAGAAACACACCAGGCACATGTAAGTGTTACCCCAACTCGCAGAGGGGACTGCGGCGTGGCCATCCCTCGGAGGGTGATTTCTCACTTTCCCTCTCTGTCTCTTTCTGGCAAGCGCCTGACACCCTTGGCAAAAATCTAAAAAAAAGTCAAAACAAAACAAAAAGCCCCTCTGGTCTGAGCTGAGCTGCCTTCCCCAGCTCACCCCCTTCCTGGGATGGAATGCGGGGGCTGCCGGCTCACACTAGCAGGGAGGGTATGTGCAGCCGCTCCCTCCATCACATGGGAACTAGACCTGGGCACATTACATCACCACGCTCTACTTCTTCATCTGTAAAATGGGTTCCTCTGTCATCGGCTGTGAGAAACAGAAGCCACAGGGCCATCACGGTGTGTGCTGGAGGAAGGACTGTGAGGGGAGGCAGAGGTGGGCAGTGTCTGGAGGGGAGGGGAGAGCTGGTACCTGGGCGCTCAGGCTGGGAGAGGTTGCGGGTGACAATGCCCCTGATGCAGGTGCTCAGGCAGGCGGGCTGCGGGTCCTGGGCCGGGTCCTGCACGCTCAGGCCTTTCTCCTGGCCTGGCCCCAGGACACTGGTCTCCAGTGTCTATACGGAAAGAGAGAGGGTCTTCAGGGCATTTGGGACCCTAGGCTCCCCGGCTCCCCGGCCTGGAGAGGGCAAAGTCTTCACACTCAAGAGACCCTCAGGACACCCCAAGATGGAGCATAGCCTGAGTGTTAGAACCTTAATCTTTTTTTTTTTTTTTTTTTTTTTTTGGAAGAGGTTTTTGCTATAGGGTGCGTGCGCTCGCCAGACAGACAGAGAGACAGAAAGCGAGAAATCACCCCCCAGGGGGGATGGCCACACCGCAATCCCTTCTCCTCCATTCTCCTTTCGGGATCTTGGGCACGCACGCACACACACCCAGCGTGAGTTTAAGCCACCGGGTCCGGGACGCAAACGGCGGTCGACTACGTGGGAGTCCAGCGACATAGCCATTACGCTAACTGCTGGTCCCAGAACCTTAATCTTAAAAGACCCCTGGGAAGAGACGTGTGTGTCCCCTGCCTGGGGAAGAGGGCCCTGAGGCCGGGAAGAGAACCAGATCCTGACCCAATTCACAGACCCCACAGAGAGGGCAGAGTGGGGGCTCTGACCCAGCTCCAACAGTAGGTAGGTGAGTTCCCGCTGTGCCGGACGCCTCCCCCCACCACAGCAGCATGCACGGGCCCTGGACCGTCTTGCAGGGAGCTACAAGCTGGGTCCCACGCATCCACCCAGCCACACCTCTCCACCCCCGACCTGCAACATGGCTACCTCTCACCACCCCTGCCAGGCCCACGCTCCTCTCCCAGCCAGGGTGGGCACGGCCCCAGGACCCACCTGAATAACTGTCTCTAATGCCGGCCACAAGCTCATGGAGGGGCGCTGTGGCACCTCTCTGGCCCCTTGCTCCAGGGCCCCAAGACTAGCTCGGCTCACAGGCCCAGGGGGCCAGGCTGCTGGGCAGAACACCGGACAGATTAAGCTTAAATCCGGCAGTGCCTCCATGTGATCACAGAGTGGGAGGGGTGAGAGGGGGGTGGGAAGGCAGAGGCGGGGCAGGGAAGGCAGGGTAGAGGAAGGGTGAAGAGGAGAGGGGAGAAGGGGAGAGAAAGGGAGGGTAGAAAGAAAAGAGAAAGGACCAGGAGAAGGGGGGTGGCCTGGAGGTAAGGACACTCACTCTCTCGCTCCACCACCCCCAGGCTGCTGGGTCCTAGAGCCCCCCACCCCCTGGGAGTGGGTTGGCTGCAAGAAGGTGGAAAGGGCCAGAGTCCCAGGTATGCAGGGCCGTCTTTGCTGACCAGGACAAAGGCCACATGGCTTGCTAAGAATGTGAGGATTTCTGGCGCGCCCAACTGCCCTCAACAGGTGCAGAGCAGAGAAGGCAGGCTGTGGGGCAGCCCAGACCAGCCAAGGACCTGACTCTCCATCCCCAGGGACAGCAACTTTGCCTCTCTGGGTGCCAGAATCCTCATAAGAAAGATGCCATAACACAAGGGGTCCTCAAGGTATCCAGGGAAAATGTGTTTTTATGAAGAAACTATGGATGCATTTCAATTTCATTTGCACTAACATTAACTCACTTTCTTTTTTTCTTTTTTTTTTTTTCTTGAGAGGTTTTTGCTATAGGGCACGTGCACTCCCCAGAAAGACAGAGAGACAGAAAGCGAGAAATCACCACCCAGAGGGGATGGCCATACCACAATCCCTTCTCCATTCTCCTCTCGGGATCTTGGGCACACACACACACACACACACACACACACACACGCCCAGCATGAGTTTAAGCCACCAGGACCAGGACGAACCACGGTTGACTATGTGGAAGTCAAGCAACATACGCCAACTCCTGGTCCCATTAACTCACTTTCATTCCACTTCCCCAAAAAACTTTCTCTTTTCTTTAAGAATTATTTATTTATCATTATTATTATTTTTAAATTTGCTACAGGGCATGTGAGCTCACCACAGAGACAGAGAGTAAAAGTGAGAAAGCAAGCTGCCATGGGGAACCAGCACTTGGTGTAATGGCTATGTCGCTGGACTCCCATGTAGTAGACCACAGTTTGAGTCCCGGACCCGGTGGCTTAAACTCATGCAGGGGTGTGTGCAGGCCCAAGATCCGAGGAGGAAAATGAAGAGAGGGACTGCAGCGTCGCCATTCCCCTGGGTGGTGATTTCTTGCTTTCTGTCTCTCTGTCTCTCTCTGCCTTTCTGGCGAGTGCACACCCTCTCCAAAAACTGTAAAAAAGAAAAAGAAAAAAAGCTGCCAGGTTTGGCCACCTGCTGGCCTCCTCCCAAATTTCGTAAGCATCCTCTTATTGGAATTTACCTCACAGAGTTGTCTGGGAATTAAACAAAATATTGTGTGCTTAACCAGCACTCATAACACAGTATGGGTTCTCAAAGAAACCTCTTGATAAAAATTTATTTCATTCATTGAAAATCTGAAATTATGGGGCCAGCAGGTGGCATAATGGTTAAGGGCGCTGGACTCCCACATGGGCGACTGCAGTTTGAGTCCTGGACCTGGTGGCTTGCTTCCTCACTTTCCCTCTCTCTCTCTTTCTTATTCTCTCCCTCTCTGGTCAAATTAACATAATAAATAAGTATAGTTAAATAAAATAATTCTTTTTTTTTGGGGGGAGAGGTTTTTGCTATAGGGCGCATGCACTCGCCAGACAGACAGAGAGAGACAGAGAGATAGAAAGCAAGAAATCACCCCCGGGGGGATGGCCACGCCGCAATCCCTTCTCCTCCATTCTCCTCTCCGGATCTTGGGCACGCACGCACACACGCCCGGCGTGAGTTTAAGCCACCGGGTTCGGGACTCGAACCGCAGTCAACTACGTGGGAGTCCAGTGACATAGCCATTACGCTAACTGCTGGTCCCATAAAATAATTCTTTTAAAAAATCTGGGGGACCAGCAGGTGGAGTGATTGTTAAGGTGCTGAGCATTCCCACATGGCCGACCACGGTTCAAGTCCCAGACCTGGTGGCTTGCTTTCTTACTTTCTCTCTCTTTCTCTGTCTCTCTCTTGTCAAATTAAAATAAATGAATGAATACAAATTTTTTAAAATTATTAAAAATTAAATCTGAAATTACAGTCCCTCCACCCCAGGGCCTCCCATCATGCCCTCCCTGCTGCAAAGAGGCTGTGCAGTGAAGTTGCTAGGCCTGTAGTTCTAAAGTACTGGATGGAGGGGTTGCATCTGAGACCTATCTCTGCCACCTGTTGGCAGCATGACCTTGGAAAAGTCACCTGGATTGAGGGGTTGCATCTGAGACCTATCTCTGCCACCTGTTGGCAGCATGACCTTGGACAAGTCACCTCTCTTAGCCTCGGTTTTCTTCTCTCTAAAATGGGAGTAGTATCATCCATTGTAGTTTGTATATGTCCCCCCAAATTCATGTGCTGAGCCACTGAAATGGGATTATGAGGATGGAAACTTGATGCAATTATGGTGACAAAAGGTCACTTTGGGGAAGAGACAGGTGGCTGGGTGGCTATAGCAGGCCCCGTTGTCTGAGTCCTGCTGGGTTTATAGCAGAGGAACAGAGGCAGGCAGAGCCCACATGGACACGGGCCACACTTCACTGCACTCCGAGTTTCTCCTTATGCCATTCTGCCATGCCTTTGAGCCTTCCACACGGCCTGAATCGTGAGTTAGCAAACCACTCTTCTCTTCAGACTAAGATGGTACCCATGGCACCCTATGAGGATTAGAATGAGGTGCAGGGGCCTAGCAGGAGGTGCAGTGGTTAAGGCGCTGGACTCCCACATGGCTGACTACAGTTCAAGTCCTGGACCTAGTGGTTTGATTTTTCTCTCTCTCTCTGGCAAGCACTCATGCCCTACAGCAAATGAAAATAATAAGAGGCCAGCAGATGTCACAGTGGTTGTGTCACTGTACTCCCACATGGCCGACCACAGTTTGAGTCCTGGATCTAGTGGCTTGAAACTCACGCCAAGCACATGTGCGTGCGTGCCCAAGATCTCAGGAAGAGAATGGAGGAGAAGAGATTGCGGTGTGGTCATCCCCCTGGGGGGTGATTTCTCACTTTCCCTCTCACTGTCTCTGTCTCTCTCTCACCAGCGAACACACCCACCCTATGACTAAAACCTCTAAAAACAACAATACTAAGAAATAATGTTTTTTAAATAACGAGGTGCAGGTGTACAAGCTGGGCTGTAGCACTACACCTAGTGTAGCGAGCTGTCAGGAATGGTGGCTGCTGCTCCTGCCCTCATTAGCATCATGTGTCTGGGCCCAGCGACCTCTCGGCCCTCAGCCCCAGTGTGCCACCTGCTCTGCGTGCTGGGCCCTAAAGGAAACATAAGCACATTAGCTCATTAAATCCTCATCTTAACCCATTTCCAGATGAGAAAACAGAGGCTCAGAGAGTGTGGGGCCCCGGCCTATTCAGATGGCACACTTCAGGGAAGTGGTACGCCCACTCAGGCCAGGCAGCCTCCCAACAAGAGCCTGAGGGGCAATGCTGGGGCATTTGCCTTCCATGCTCTGCCAGAGTGTCTAGGAGTAGACTCAGGAATGAAGCAGGAGCTGCGGAAACGCACCTCCATCCAGGCTGGAACCCCCGAGCTCAACTAAGGAATCTGTCCTGCAGGTGAGAAATCAGGCAACAGGGCATACCAGGCCCAGAAGAGTCACGCTGCCAAGTTGCTAAGGCAAGCAAGCAGATTTGGGCAAAAAGTAACCAGCCAGGGGCAAGGAGCTGCCCCTACAGAACCCAGGGACCCCCACCCCTTACCTCCAACCAACCTTCACGACCCCTCTTTGCACACTTCATACCCGTCATCAGAACAGCAGGGGGAGGCCATGGTATGCTCATCCCTGCGTGCCTGGCCAAGCAGAGGGCACAACAGATGTGTTCAGAGAACCGAACTGAATTGCTGTGTGCCTTCTCCCAGCCAGTGCCCTAAGGGATGGGCAGGATGTCAACCCTGAGGAGATACAGCCTCCTGAGACTAGGTATCAGAAATGGCACAGGGTGGGAACCAGCAGTTAGCGTAATGGCTATGTCACTGGACTCCCATGTAGTCGACCGCGGTTCACGTCTCGGACCCGGTGGCTTACAATTCACGCCAGGCGCGTGTGCGTGCATGCCCAGGATCCCGAGAGGAGAATGGAGGAGGGGGGATTGCGGCGTGACCATCCCCCCTGGGGGGTGATTTCTCGCTTTCTGTCTCTATGTCTCTCTCTGTCTGTCTGGCGAGCCGCACGCGCCCTATAGCGAAAAACCTCTCAAAAAAAAAAAAAAAAAAAAAAAAAAGAAATGGCACAGGGTGAGACCAGCAGTTGACATAATGGCTATGTCACTGGACTCCCATGTAGTCGACCACAGTTCGAGTCCGAGACCTGGTGGCTTAAACTCACGCCAGGCATGTGTGCGTGCGTGCCCAAGATCCTGAGAAGAGAATGGAGGAGAAGGGATTGTGGTGTGGCGATCTCCCCTGGGCGGTGATTTCTCACTTTCTGTCTCTCTGTCTCTCTCTGTCTTTCTGGCAAGCACACACCCCTATAACAAAAACCTCTCAAAAAAAAAAAAAATCAATTTAAACCCCCTGTGGATTTTCAGTGCTCCCATATCTGTAGCTTCCATCCAATTCTCCAAAAACCAGCTGACTTCACAGAAATCTGGATGTGAGAGCTTCAGTATCTCGCTGCCTGCACTCTGATCTCAGCCATGCCTCCTCACCCAGTGTGATCCTGTGACATCCTGCGTCGAAGCCTCCATTTTGTCATCTGTAAAATGGGATGGTGATGGTACCTGTTTCTATCGTGAGGGTAAGAGGCTCTCCTAGCTGTGTGCGTGGGTATGGTGTGGCAGAAACTGTGTGTTCACCAAAAAAATTAAATTACTGATTCCTCTTAGGAATATGGCTAAAATCCATTTCCCAGACTCCTTTGCAGATACAGCCATGTGATTCAGTTCGGGCTGATAGAACTAGACAGAAAGAATATGTGCCACTTCAGACCTGGCCCATAAAAACCTCTCAGCGGGTGGCATAGTGGTTAAGGTGCTAGACTCCCACATGGCCAACTGGAGTTCAAGTCTCACACTTGGAAGCTTGAAACTCACAGCAGGTGCATGTGCGTGTCTGCCCAAAATCCCAGGAGGAGAAGGAAGGAGACAGGATTGCAGCATGGCCATCCCTCCCTGGGGGGTGATTTCTTGCTTTGCTGTCTCTCTGGTGAGCATATGTTCCCTACAGCAGAACTCTCTCTCTAAATAAAACAAAAACTTCTCATGAGGAATTGTCTCTCTCCTTCCCTGTCCACCAGCAGAAGGGAAATAACTTTTAGGTCTCCAGGCATCCCAGAACCACAAGGTGACAGGGGTCTGGGTCCCCAGGTCACCCCATAGAAAACCGCATGCCAAACACCCAACAGGATTTTTCATGAATGAGAACTAAACTTCTTTTGTGTCAGACCTCCAAGGTTTCAGGGTTTCCCTATCATGTCAGCTAGTGTTACCTTAATTACAACATGCAGCTAAGCAGCAGATAAATGTTGGCTATTATTACTGTTATCTTCACTATCATTGGTACTACTGGCTCTTCCCCACACCTCACCTAGAACCTTGTACCTGGTTCTAAGCCCTTAGCCATTCTTTGATGAATAAATACAGAGAACGCAGCCTTTGCACGCTCTCCCTCCCTATTTCTCCCTGGCCCTTGCCCACCCTCCAAACCTGCCCTTTGCCAGGCCTAGCTGTGGGAACTAGACCCAAAGCCCCTCAAAGATTACTTAAGAGCTGAAACAGAACATTGGTTCATATCCACTCACCCCTTCTTTCTCCAGTTCCTGTCCAGAAATTATAACAAAAATATCGAGCCAACTACGAGCCAGGCCCTGTGCCTCCGTACCTTATTTGTTGGAAACTTGGTGGCCCTGTGAAGACAGGCTTAAGCTTAAGGCTTAGTGAACTTAACTAATTCGCTCCATTTTACCCAGCCATGAAGAGCTGAAGCCACACCGAGACCCATCTGCCTGGATCTACGGCTGTAAATAAGGGCCCTGGCAACCCTCACGTAGGCTTAGCGTGCACCAGGCACCAGCCGAGGCCTCAGACAGGTATCACGTAAGCCACTGCCACTCATGCCTGGACTGCAGATGGCTCCTAGTGGGTGTCTCTGCTTCCCTCCTGTCCCCCGCCCCTATTCTTTTCTCACATGGGAGACCACGTCCCTCCTCTGCTCAACCTGCCCCCCAGTAGCTCCTGTCACACCCAAATACAGTTCGAGGTCCTGCCACGGTCTATGGGGCCCACCATATCTGGCTTGCCCGCCTCATCACTCTCCCACTCAATCACTGCCCCAGCCATGCTTTCTTCAGTCCTCAGACAACCTGCACTGTCTCACCTCAGGGCCTTTGCACCTGCCATCTTCTCTGCCTGGGAGGTTCTGCTCCCATCTCTGCACAGCCAACTCTCACTTATCAAGCTTGTCTTGGCTCAAAAATGCCACCTTCTGGTGTCCGCAGGTGGCAGAGTGGCTAAGGTGCTAGACTCCCCCACATGGCCACCACAGTCTGAATCCCAGACCCAGAGACTTGAAACTCACGCCAGGCATGTGTGTGTGTGCCCAAAATCTCAAGGGGTGAGTGGAGGAGAGGAGATTGTAGCATGGACAAATGCCTTGGGGAGTGAATTCTCATTTTCTCTGTCTCTCCGCGCGTGTACGTGCCCTATAAGCAAACAAACTCAACAGCAACATCAAAAAAAGCCACTTTCTGGGAACCAGCAGTTAGCATAATGGCTATGTCGCTGGACTCCCACGTAGTCGACCGCGGTTCGCGTCTCGGACCCGGTGGCTTACAACTCACGCCGGGCGCGTGTGCGTGCGTGCCCAAGATCCCGAGAGGAGAATGGAGGAGAAGGGATTGCGGTGTGACCATCCCCCCTGGGGGGTGATTTCTCGCTTTCTGTCTCTATGTCTCTCTCTCTCTGTCTGGCGAGCGCACGCACCCTATAGCGAAAAACCTCTAAAAAAAAAAACAAAAAAACAAAAAAAGCCACTTTCTGAGAGCACTGTCCCTGACTCTCAGCTAAAGTGGTCCCCGCTAGTAGCCATCCACTGTTTTCCCCAGCTTGTGTGTCGTCTCTCTTCTCCAAGGCCTACCTTCACAGCACCTAAGGCCCAAAGCTCCAGTAAGAGCTGTTGAATGAATGCTAAAAGATGAGCAAAAATATAGGAAATTAAATGGAAAAAATAGAAAAGGAAAAGGAATTCCCCTTGGCTTGGGCTGGGGGTCAGAGATGGTGTGACCTGCAGGCTGGGACCACAGAGGACAGTAGTGGACGTATATCCAGCACTGCCCCATCCCACGAGGACAGGCAGCGTGGGGCTGCCCACAGAGTAGTGGTTAAGGAAGCTGGATCCCACCTGACCAACTGCAGTTCAAATCAAAGCCCTGGGACTTGGGTTCGTGTGTGCACCTGAAATTCCAACAGAATAGAGAGCTGGAGAAGTGAGGAGTGCTTTCTCCCTCTCTATGCGCTCTGGCAAAAAATAAATAAAGCCAGGCAGACGGAGGGGTGGTGTGCAGGTGGGAAACCCCAGTACTGGAGGTCGACTCCTGAGGTCCCTCCTTAACCACACTCCTGAGACGCCTGCCTGGTCCCAGCCTAAGCTGCGTGTTGCCCCCAGGGGAACAAGGGTATCTCGGGTGTAAACAGATGGCCTCCTCCTCCTGAGGAGGGCACAGGTGGTCACCAGGGGCCGACCTCGGCCCAGAAGCGCTCCTCAGACCCGCGCTCGCACAGATCACTAGAGAGCTGGTTCAGAAGGCCACTCCGGAGCAGCTGGCCGCACAGGGCTTCGGGCCCCACTGTGAGCCGACCGCCCCCCGGGCCTCGGTTTCGCCCTCCGTACAATGGAGACAGCACAGCATCCCGCGTGAGGGGGCAGTGGGAAGGAATCCAGGGTTCGTCCTGACCGCCGGGAGGACCTTCCTCGGAGCCGAGCCGCGAGGAGGCGCGGGTCCGGCAGGCCCGGCAGACTCGGCAGGCCGCAGCGCCCAGGCCAGCCCGGCCTCCTGCGGCGCACGCGAAGGACCCGCCAGGATGTGCTGTAGGCCCGGCCAGGACGTCCGCAGGGCCCGCCGAGCGCGCGCATTCCTGGCCGCCCCGGCCGGCAGCCGCCGGGCGCCCGCAGAACGCCCCAGGGCTCCGGACCGCGGCCCCGGACCGCACCTCCAGCCCGGCCCCAGCGCGCGGCCGCCTCTGCCGGGAACGCGCGCCCCGCCACCGCCCCGCGCACGCGCGCGCCTCCGGTCTCCTACCTTCGCGCGCCGCCGCCCCCGAAGCCCAGCGGATTGAGCCTAGAGCGGCGCGCAGGACGGCGGGGCGCGGGGCGGAGCGTGCTCTCGCCGCGGGAGGGGGCTGGGGGCGGGGCCCGCGCCTCGCGGGTCGGAGGGCGCGCCCAGGGGGCGGGGCGGGGCCAGCCGGGAGTCCCGCGCCGTAGTGGGCCGATTTAGCGCCACCGGCCGGGTCTGACTGAAGGGCTTGCAAACGCGATCCTTCCCGTGCTCCGCACAACCCAGCAGGCCGGATCACTAGCCCCTTCTGCACCAGCGGGAAGTTGGGAGGCGAAGCGCTAAGCCCAGGCCTCGCAAATGCCAGGCGGCACTCAGGAGCGCAACGCAGGCCCTGCGGCAGAGTCCCATTCGCGTCTGGCCTGGCCTGCAGGGCCTTAAATCCTGAGCTCTGGCTGCGGATGAGTGACCCATGGCCCAGCCAGACGGAGGGGGTATTCCCTGCGAGCTCTGTCAGAGCCCACAGGAGCAGTCCTAAGGCTTCAGTAATTCGCCCGGGTGGGGAGAGGGGCTTGCAGCCCTTGCGTAAGGCACTCTGGTCTCAGTCTGCTCACTGTGAAATGGTGATACCCCATGTGTGGCAGCTGTTCGGTCCCAAAGGCTCAGGCGCCTCATGCAAACGGGGTGCGACTAAGGCCATAGAGGAAATTGCAGAAAACACCCGCAGCGTGCGGGTCTTGCGTTCATTCCTGCACATTATTTTTATTGTTTATTTATCTTGTTGGAGAGGTTTTTGCTATAGGGCACGTGCTCTCGCCAGAAAGAGACAGAAAGCATCCCCCCGCAGGGGGGATGGCCACACCACAATCCTTTCTCCTCCATTCTCCTCTTGGGATCTTGGGCACGCAGGCACACGCAGAGTTTAAGCCACCAGTCCGGACCCGCAGTCGACTACATAGAAGTCCAACGACATAGCCATTACGCCAGCTGCTGTTTCCCCCTGCACATTCCTACAACGGCGTGTTGGTCTCTCCCTTTGGCCAGCCTCAATCTCCCTTTTGAAGGCTTTGGATGGACTCATTCATTTTCAAAAAGGAGAAAAGCAGGGGACCAGCAGGGGACCTGGTGGTTAAGGCGCTCAAGTCCTGGACCTGGCATCTTGAAACTGACGCTGAGTGCAAGTGTGTGTTTGTGTGCCCAAAGTCCCCAGACGAAAAAAGGAGAGAAGGGATTGTGGGTTAGCAATCCCTCCCAGGTAATTTCTCATTCTTTCTCTCTGTCTGGCAAGCGCACCTGCCTCGTAACAAACTTATTAAAAAAATTAATTTTATAATTTTGTGTTTAGAAAACAATACCCAGAAAGAAAAGCCAGCTATGGCTGTTGCTTTTACATGTTCTGTGTGGTAGGAAGGGGTGAGTGAGGATTTTATCTTTGTCTAAGAGGAACCTGACTTTAACATCTGAGACAGCCATTGGCCCCTTGAGCTCAAAGACCCCCTGTGGTGTCAGCAAGGCTGTGACATGGACTGGGGTTGAGAGTTATTGCTCAGGAGAGATCTGGTCAATCTCTGAAGCCTGGAGTGTTGGGGAGCCAGGGTTGGGTGGAGAAGGGCACAGAGGTGTCCCTGGCCCAGCTGAGGCAGGGCTTATTAACCTCTGCCAGTAAATCCAGGGGTCCTCTGGATGCTGGGTGCCCTGGGATAGCCTGGGTCAGTATCATCCTATCCAGAGTTTCATGGCCCCACCAGACCAGTTCTGGTCCTGCCTGTCCCTGTGAATTTCCAGGGTGCTCCACAGAGCACCGAGGGCTAGGCTCAGGCGCTGTCATTGACCTACCTCCAGGAGACCTGCCAGTTGCCTGAAGCTGCCAAACTCCTCCACCAGAGCTCCCTTGGTTACCAGCACCTGCAAGGAACCCACACTGGCGGCCACCACGCTGTGTTGCTGTTTCCTTTCATATTTTCTCATTCCGTCCTCATTCCCCTCTGAACATGTCTGTGAAGCAGGACCTAGGCTGTGAATCAGGTTCTAGGATTATCTCCATTATATAGAAGGGGGGACTGAGGCTTGAGCTCTGAGTCTCAGAGAGGTACAGTCAGTTGCACAAGGATACACAGCAGGAAGGTCAGTGGCTTCCAATGCCTTGGTTTTTCCTCTATGCTGTGCTGCCTCACTTGAGATTTCAGGAGGGCCTGCAAACACCTTCCTTTGCCTACTGCCGGGAGGCACAGACTTCCAACATCCTCCCCAGGAGGCCTCTGTTCTCTTCTAGGAAGAGGCTGGATCCCCTGCTGAGCTGACTCAGGGCTAGGCTCAGCACTGCCTGGCCCCTGAACCCCAATGCTAACCCCCTTCCAGCCACCCTGTCCTGCAACCAGGTAGTACCCAGCCCGGCAACCCCAGGACCAGCCAGAGTGGTGTCAGGTGCTCACCTGCGCTCGCTGCAGAGGGTTCTAAATCTAACGCAGGTAACAGGGAAACAGTGGCTGGAGTGACTCGCACAGGTTGCTAAGGCCAAGAGCCTACCAAACCCAGTTGCTAGGCTGGAGTGGACTCTGCCCATCAGCAGCCAAACCACATTATCCAGGAGGCAGAGGGTGGGCATCTGAAAGGTAACCTGTAGTCTCTGCACCAGGCTGTAATAGCAAGTTAGACCTAAATGTCCAGGTGCAGGGGCCTTGCACAACGCATGGTTTATTCACATGGTAGAATACCATGACATCATTTCAAATGCTACAAAAGAACATTTAACAACTAAAGAAATGGTTTCAATATATGAAGAGAAAGCCTTCAGAACAGTTATAGAGAATAAACCCATGGTTGTAAAAAAAAAAAAAATCATATATATATATATGTGTGTGTGTGTGTGTGTGTGTGTTTTTCCATATGGTATGTGTGCTTTCTGGAGAGAGGCAGAGAGAGAGGGAAAGTGAGAAGTCACCCCCCAGGAGGATGGCCACACGGCAATCCCTTCTTCTCCATTCTCTTCTCGGGATTTTGGGCACACACACACACATGCCTAGTAGTGTTTTTCAGGCTGCTGGGTCTGGTACATGAACTGTAGAGTTGGCCATGTGGGATCCAGTGCCTAACCCACCATGCTACTTGCTGGCCCTTTATCTAATTTTTTTAAAGTGTACTTCTTCTATAAAAGAGACAGATAGTTGGAGAGAGAGAGAGAGAGAGAGAGAGAGAGAGAGAGAGACTCCCAAAAGGTCCTCATACCACCTACCCCATCTCAACCAGTCAGGATCATAAGCATGTGTGCCTAGAGAGCTCAAGGAGGTCCCAGGATGTAAACCCAGGCCCTTTCCTACGTGGGGGCAGTTGTACCGCTATACCACTGCTCAGTCCCCTTTTTTCTTATGTGTAACCTAGAGAGAGCCAGGTCTGTCTCCAGAATCCAAGTGCTGACCTTTGATGGTTTATACCTACCAAAGAGCTCCCCTAAGGCTAAGCTTTCTCAGTTCCAGCCTCCAAGCATTTGGAAGTAACTCTTCTGGGTGGGAAGTAATGTGATGTGAAACACACAAAAATGTTATGCTCCTGAGTATCCTTACACGCTCTCCTTTATCCTTATTCAAATTCAAAAGGCAAGAGGATCATCACATTTTTTCTCCTTTCTTACACTGGCTAAGGCCAGAGTGGCTATTTCCATAACCAACAATCAAAATGGCATCCTTCTTACAGGATCCTCAGGAACAAGAAGTAGTGCACCCTTCCTCAATTTTTTTTTTTAGAGGTTTTTTGCCTTAGGGCACGTGCACTCGCCAGGGAGAGAGACACCACAATCCCTCTCCTCCGTTCTCCTCCCAGGATCTTAGGCATGCATGCACATGGGCCCAGCCTGAGTGTCCAGCCACAGGGTCCGGGACTCAAACGTGGTCAGCCATGTGGGAATCCAGTGATGTAAATGCTACATCATCTGCTGGCCCTCCGATTTCATCTTCTACCTTTGTGAATCTACACACACTATAACTTACAGGGATATTTCTACAGGATGTCTTGGTGGGCAGCAGGAGAGGGCAAGGAGCCTGGCACCTAGCACAGCTGTTTTCACTCAAGATGTCACAGGAAGGTCAAGCCTCACAGATTGGTGTTCAATCAACTATTCTCACATATCCCAAGGATGGTAAAAAGACCATCTTCTAGACAAACAGAAGAGAAGTTAACGATCACCTTGGGGCTATGGGATCAAATAGTCTCACTGTGGCCAACCTGACACCTGACCCCAGACTATAAATCTGCACACCCAGTCAGTGGTGAGAGGTGACTGAA
Source organism: Tupaia tana (assembly GCA_026018925.1). Taxonomy (NCBI): domain Eukaryota; kingdom Metazoa; phylum Chordata; class Mammalia; order Scandentia; family Tupaiidae; genus Tupaia; species Tupaia tana. Next base: position 86,069,970 of record JAKSZU010000007.1, on the reverse strand, counting down.
AGTCTAGCGATAGCAACCTGAGAGTTTAACAGCCATGCTGCCAAAAACCCATTTATCTTCGACATACACTGACAGAAGTAAAAATATTTATTTTTTCAATCTTAAAAATCTGGTCCCACAAAAAGAGTAATACTTTTTTCAGTTCACGGTCTTCACCCTTCAAAAAAGAAATCTTTCCGCTGAGGTAAGTCAAGTTAATAAAAGGCATTTCAGAGGTACACTCAAATAAAAGAGTTCTTGTAAACCAGCAGTCCAGGCAGCCCTGGACTTCCAGCTTACTGAACTTCTGTCTGTCACAGTCCCTGAAGGAGAAAAGCAAGCAAGAGGTTGTCTGCAGATAAGGCACTTCGGAAACCACCACAGAGAAAACACGAGTCCATTGGGAACTACACTGTAAATCCACGAGCCCGGAGAGCTGCCACGGGCAGGAAGGCTGATCCCCACCCACCTCCACACTTTCACCTTCAGGCCACCAGCCTTGGCCCTGCATGTCGCACCTGGCCTGAAGACATGGAAACCAAGCAATTGGGCAGAGATGAACACTGCTTGCTGCCTGAATTTCGGACCGGCGGGCAGACGGCAAGGAATGCCTTCAGAGGCCCCTACTTCAGCACACTGTGGGAGCAGTCCTCTGCAAAGACAGCGAGTTAATAGTCAGCACATCAGCAAAGCCAAATATTAATATTGTTAAAGAGTTGCTTAATTCTTCTAATTTCCCTGTTGGTTGTCTGCTCAAGCTGGAGCCTGTAACCCCACTAGAAATCAGGAAGGAATCCTTCCTATGGAAGGCACCCTGACTGAAGCGGCTACAGCCAACGGAGTGCAGAGAGCCCCTGCCAACCAGTGATCACGTGACATCTGTAAACCCTGAGAGGGGCTGATCTGAATCCATGCAGCAAACTCGACCCGGTCTTTTGCTTTGGGGGGCTTGTGTTTAATCAGGTTATTGTGATGGAAGAAGTCTGAGTCTCTCTCAGTCCAAAGGACAGATGGCGCTGAAGATCCTGGAACTTTTCCTCTCCTGTGTCCCAGCTGCATACGTGAGGTCCCAGGAATCAGTGGACAAGGGGCCGATTTACTCTCTAACATGCCCAGCCTGTCAGGAGAGCCCAGCAAGGAGGAGAACAGACAGTCATGCTCCAAACAGGGCCAGCCAAGGAGTGCTTCATCCTCCTTCCTTTGGCCCAAATGAGGCGGCTTCTTCCGGCAGTTGCACCAGGAAAGCTGTACTCGGGTCAGAATTGGACCCAGCCTGTGCCTGGCTCAGTTTGGTTAGGAGGAGATCTGTAAAGGGAAGACAGAAAGGGGTGGGGGAGTTCAGCTGTTTAAAAAGACAAAGCAGATAGAAGTTTGCTTTTCTCTGGGCAGAAAGAGCTCTAAGTCAGTCCCTAAATGTTCTAGAGCAATGGTCGGCCAAATCTGGCCCTGAGTTTAATAGATAGTAGAGGGGGAAGCTGTGGGGTGGTGTTTAAGACACTGGACTCCCACATGGCCGACCGTAGGTCGAGTCCCAGACCTGGTGCCTTGCTTTCTCACTTTTCCTCTCTTTCTCTATCTCTCTCTGGTCAAAATTAAAAATTAATAAAATTAAATTATTTTTAAAAATAATTAATAGAAACCACTTATAAAAGACTCCTAAATTAGTTGTATCATGCCTCTGTCTTTATAAAGTTTTATTAATACACAGCTATGCCCATTTGTTTACATAATGTCTATGCTTGTTTTCCTGCTACAACAGCAAAAAAACAGACGTAGCTAGACAGAGACCACACACCCTGAACAGTCTAAACTATTTGCTACCTGGTCTTTCATGAAAAACACGCTGACCCCAGTCCTAGAACCTGTCCATATAAATAATGATGCAATAGGAATTCAACATATTTCACCATGACCCCAAGAAGGCTTGAGATCTATGGAGCTGGAGAAAGCTTTACACCTCACCTCAGAGGTCCTAGGAATGACAAAGACTAGAACCTGGGTCTTAACTCTCAGTCCAGTGTTCTGGGGTAGCTGGGGACAGGGGGAAAGGAAGAACCTGAGACAAGTTACAGTACTTGGTGAGGTGGTCCGGACATTTGAAGCAAGTGACTTAGGCCACTTGGCAGTGGAGAGCAGCAGAAAGCCTTTCTGCACCCAGAACAGGCGTTGTGGGGCTCTGCCCTGACTAGCCTGAAACATCCACTTTGGAGCCATCGCTTCCAACACCAGGAGGGACGCGGAAGGAGTGATCGTCCCAAGTCCCACCACAGAATGTGGCCCTCCTTACCCTGTTGATTTTGTAAAGTCTCCCCAGACGTCGGCGGTTGCAGCAGTGGCAGGCTTGGGCTGTGGCCAGGACACAGTGGCACCTTCTTTTGATGTCCCCAGGTCCAACAGGTAGAGAAAAAAGAGGAAACAGGGAAGTCAGAGACTTCTCTTTTTGTCTCAGTTACTATATCTCAGAGACCACGTGGCTGAGAAAGACATAAAGACATGCTTTTGGGCAAGAGAATGCCAGTGAGCTGGCATATTTCCACCATCTTCTCACAGGCCCTTGAGGATTCCTAGAAAATAAACAGAAAGCCACGCACAAGATGGAAGGAGACAGGCCAGCCCTGTGGCCTAGTGGTTAAGAGAGCTGGATCCTGGGAACCAGCAGTTAGTGTAATGGCTATGTCGCTGGATTCCCACGTAGTCGACCATGGTTCGCATCCCAGATCCGGTGGCTTAAAACTCACGCCGGGCACGTGTGCGTGCGTGCCCAAGATCCCGAGAGGAGAATGGAGGAGAAGGGATTGCGGTGTGACCATCCCCCTGGCAGGTGATTTCTCGCTTTCTGTCTCTCTCTCTCTGTCTGTCTGGCGAGCGCACACGCCCTATAGCGAAAACCTCTCCAAAAAAAAAAAAGAGAGAGAGAGAGAGCTGGATCCCACATGGCTTGAGGTTGTGGTTTAAATTCAGGCCTTGGTGGCATGTGTGCTCCAGATCCCGAGAGGACAGAGAAATGGAGGAAGAGGGATTGCAGAGTTACCACGTCCCACTTCTCCCTGTCTCTCTGGCAAACAAACATGCTCTCTGGCAAATACATTTAAAAAAAAAAAAAGCAAAAAAGGCAGAGGGAGGGATATAAGATCATCTTCACAGGAAGCCTGCAGTCCAGTGTCTGGATAAACCAGCTAAGATTTATGTGCCGGGCATATGCCAACTCTCAGGCCCCAAGGTAGTCGGGTTGGGGAAAGCCTTCCAGAATTAACACAGAGGCTGACCCCCGTCTCTTCACCAAGGAGGGTGGCATAATGGGGTCACAATGCCTGCTTTTGTGATTTTCTGGGACCTTCTCCAGTGCTGGCAACTGTCCCTTCTGAAGGCCCTGTGCCTGCTACCCTCTACCTTCTAACTAATTTTCTATTTCTAATCGTTCTAGGTGGGGAGACCAGATAAAATTAGGGCCTTCAGGACCAGCAGTTGGCATAATGGCTATGTCTCTGGACTCCCATGTAGTTGACCGTGGTTCGAGTCCGGACGCAGCGGCTTAAATGCATGTCGGGCGCGTGTGCATGCATGCCCAAGATCCTGAGAGGAGAATGGAGAAGGGATTGTGGCGTGGCCATCCCCCAAGTGATTTCTTGCTTTCTGTCTCTCTGTCTCTGTCTTTCCGGCAAGCACACACACACACAAAAAAAAAAAAAACCTCTAAAAAAAAAAGAAAAAACTTAGGGCCTTCAATGGTTTAGTTTTATAGTTTGTCAAGTACTTAATGTATAGTGTCTCATTAGAACCTTACCATGGCCCTAGGGTAAGACAAGGCAGGATCAGCCATGTGACCATGCACAGATAAGTAAGTTTCAGTTTCCTTACCTTTAAAATGGGACAATAACAACAACTACTTCATAGGGCTGGTGTAAGGGTGAAATGAGTTAATACATATGGAGTACTTAAAACAGGCCCAGCACGTAGTGGCAGTAAGGACGATATTCATTCTGGGTGCTTGTTCTGGATACTGCTGAGTGCTGTATGTGAATTAGCTCATTTGACCCTCACATGAAACTATGTCATAGGTAGCATTACTGACCCCATCCAAAAGAAGAGAAAACTGAGGCGCAAAGAAGATAACACACTGGTAAACTAGAATCGTAACTCGGTCTGGCTCTGAAGCACACAGTAAGTGCTCAACGAATGTTAGTTACGTATGAGTTACCATCTGACACCATTTTCTGTGCAGACACGCTGACTGCCTGAGTCAAACATCAGAACATAAGCCCTTGAGAGGAGGGGCTTCACGCTGTACTTGCGGCATCTCCAGTGCCTGGAACTCTAGCTGGCACATAGCTAGCACTCCACGTTACCTGTTAAAAATGCCATCAGCAGGGGCCAGGAAGTGGCATAGTAATAAAGGTGTTGGACTCCCACATGGCCAACCACAGTTTGAGTCTGGGACCCGGGGCTTGAAAATCAAACTGAGTGTGTGTGCATGCATGCTCAAAATCCTAAGAGGTGAATAGAGATGGGATTGTGGCATGGCCATCCCCTCTGGGATGACTTCTCACTTTCTCTCTGGCAAGTGCATGGCACCCTATGGCAAAACCTAAAAAACAAACAAACAAACAAAAACAAAAAAACAAAAAACAAAAAACAAAAACAAAAAACAAACACCAGCAACTGAGCAACTGGTGGGGGGGAGGCCTAAGACAGTGGCACACATACCAGCATGCAGACACCTGTCCCATCCCCTGTCAGTGTCAGGGCAAGTGGGCCTCTGGCCCCACTGTGAGAAATAACACCTAGAGAGTAACTCCCAGTACCAGGACAGGAGCTCCCAGACTGCTATTCCTGCCACTCTCCTGGAGGCTGGGGCATTGCCCGCCTAGAGCTGAAGTTTGAATCACAATCACCAGATAGAGGGGTTAGCACTGGGGACTCTTAGGACTCTTAGGCCCAGTCAACAGAGTGCCAGAGTACAGAGCTAGAAGCCATATGCCAACAGCAGCTTGAATCCCCAGGCACGTGCGTGCATGCCCAGAATCCTGGTGGGATAGCAGACTAGAGAAAGGGGATCACAGAGTGACTGAGCCCTATGGAGGGTACGTTTCTCTTTCTCTCTTGTGCATGTGCATGAATGGGATAAAAAGAGCTAGCCTGTGGTCTGCTCAGTAAAGGAGCTAAATTCTACATGGCTGACTACAAGGTTGAAGTCCCAGACCTAGTGACTTGAAAAACATGCAGTACTCATGTGCATGCCCCAGATCCTAACAGGATGGAGAAATGGAGAAGAGACTGTAGTGTAACCACATCCCTGTGGGGTATGCTTTCTCCCTCTCCCCCTTTCTCTGCTAAGTACACATACCCACTAGCAAAAAACAAACAAGCAAATAACCTTATTTCATTTATTGTTTTTTTTTGATATGACCAGAGAGAGACATGGGGAGAGAGATTGAGGGAAAGTGAGAAAGCAAGCCGCCAGATCCAGGACTCGAACCATGGTCAGCCATGTGGGAGCCCAGCGCCTCAACCACTATGCCACCTGCTAGCCAACCCCCAATTTTTTTTGGAGAGACTTCTGCTTTAGGATGTGTGTGCTCACTGGAAAAATAGAGAGATAGAAAGCAAGAAGTCACCTCCCAGGGTGTACGACCACACTGTAATCCTTTCTGAACCTCTTGGATTTTGGGCATGCATGAGCATGTGCCTGGTGTGAGTTTTGTGAGTTTCAAGACATCAGGTTCAGGACTAGAACCGTGGTCAACCATGCTGGAGCCCAGAGCCTTAACCACTATACCACCTGCTGGTCCCTGACAAAATATTTTTATTTATTTATTTATTTTACTTAACTTTAAATTTGACCAGAGAGGAAGAGAGAAAGAGAGAGAAAGCCACCAGGTCCAGGACTTAAACCAAGGTCAGCCATGAAGGAATCCAGCATCCTTAACCACCATGCCACCTGCCAGCTCCATGGCAAAAATTAAAAAAAAAAAAAAGACTGGGAGGGGCCTTTAGGTGGCGTGGTAGTTAAGGGCGCTGGACTCCCACATGGCCGACTACAGTTCGGGTCTTGAACCTGGTGGTTTGCTTTCTCATCCCCTCCCCTACTCTGTCTCTCTCTGGTCAAATTTAAATAAATAAATAAATAAATAAATAAATAAATAAATAAAGGAATGGGAAAAAAAGAACACTCCTTCCTGAATGCTGCCCCAAGAACCTGATGAGAGCCTTGTGGAGAAGGTGGGCTGGTCTGATGACTACTGCCCAGACTGGGGAAGACAGGGAGCATCAAACTGAGCCAGGCAGGTAGCAAGGGGCAAAGGCAGAGGGAAAAGGCCAACATCCAGCATGTTCAAGCCTGCACAAGGCTCTAACTTTGGAATCCTGGGGTTTCCACAGTCCTCATTAGCACAGCCTGCTGCGGGGCCTGCTCTCAGCTTCCTAGCACCTGCCGGCCTCACTGAGGAGCTCCCTCCAAACTAAAACACCAATTTTATTTCCTATCATTCATCTTACCACACCCAGTTCCCTAAGTTCACCAGTTATCTAAAAGCCAGAGCTTTGGGCCAGTAGGCGGTGTGGTGGTTAAGCTGGCTGGATCCCACATGACAGATCAACTGCATGGTTTGAGTCCCAGCCCCGATGGCCTGAAAAACAACCCAAGAGGAGAAGAGGCTGTGGCATGGCTACCCCTCTGGAGGGTGCTTTCTCTTTCTCTTTCTCTCTGTCTCTCCAGCAAGCACATGTACCCAATGGAAAACATAATACAATATTACAACATAATGTAAATAAATGTATGTATGTATGTATGTATGTGTGTGCATCTCATTTGTGCTCTTCTCTTGGCTGAAATGCCAACCACTCCCACCCCAATCTCCTTCCTTCCAGGTCTAGCTCAATGCCACTTCTTCTATGATGCCTCTCCAGACCACACCAGCTGATCATGAGTCAGGGCCCCAGACATCTGGTCTTTGCCTGTGACAACCCTCCCACAGACCACGTCTCTATCACCCACTTGCTCAATTCCCACTGGGCAGCAACTGAGCACCAGAAACCTACATGCTGCTATTTCACAATAACAAATGGGTTCTAGTCTCTGCCTATTCCAGGAGGGCAGATTTATTATTTATCTATTTAAAGTAATTATTTAATTTTATTTATTCATCCATTTATTTTAATTTGACCAGAGAGAGACAGAGAGAGAAGGGAAGTGAGAAAGCAAGACACCAGGTCCAGGACTTGAACCGTGGTGAGTCATGTGGGAGTGTCCAGCGCCTTAACCACCACGCCACCCGCTGGTCCCTTATTATTTATTTTTTAGAATTATTTATTTAGGGACCAGCAGATGGTGTAATGGTTACATCACTGGACTCCCACATAGTCGACAGTGGTTTGAGTCCAAAACCAGCAGCTTAAAACTCACACTGGGCATGTGTGTGTGCATGCACAAAATCCCGAGAGGAGAATGGAAAAGAAACTGTGGCATGGCTATCCCCCCTGGGGGATGATTTCTCGCGTTCTGTCTCTCTGGTGAGCACATGTACCCTATAACAAAAATCTCTCTCTTAAAAAAATTTATCTAATTTTATTTATTATTTTTGCTATAGGGCACACGCACTCACCAGAGGAAGAAACAGAGACAGGGAAAGTGTAAAAACAAGTTGCCAGCTGCCAGGTCCAGGTGCTCACTCGAACAGTGGTCAGTCACATGGGAGTCCAGTGTCTTAACCACCATGCCACCTGCTGGCCCCTGGGGGCAGATCCTTGAAGGGGTGAGCAGAAGGTGTTAGGCAAACAGAGAAACCGCTCATCTGATGTGTGCAGGATGAGCACTATGGTGTGCGACACACAGGTACTGAATGACACGTCAGTGTGAATGGAGGAGGGAAGTCACCAGGCCCCAGCTGCCACAGAGAAAACCCAAAGGTAAAGACTCAGCAGTCACCCCTGGGCACTGACCTGAACCAGCAGCAACTGTTGGCTGGATTAGGGACCCCCCAGCAGACAAGTGCTCCCCAGGGGGAGGGATCAGGGTAGAGGCTTTGCCCCCTGGGGGAGGAGGAAGCAGGCTCAGCCCTCCTGTACTGGCAGGCCGGGCTCGGGGAGTTCCAACAGCTCCTTCCTTCTTCTTTATGTTCTAGAGAGAGGAGAGGAATGCAAATTAGGCAATTCTGCTGGAGTCCCACTGTCATCGGAAAACCCCACGAGAGCAGCCAAGGTGATGCCTAGTGTCTGTATAACAGAAAGATGGGTCTACACTGCTATGAGCTATATCCACTCCATCTCAATTCTGCATCTATCACACACACAGTTCATTAAACCCACCACCCGACTTCATTAACCATGGGGAAGTGCAAATCCGAACTACAACCACATGCCACTACACATCCATCAGAATGGCTAAAATGTCAACTATTGAGTCCCGGTAACAGCAACAACCAGAACACTTGAGCACTGCTAGCGGAAGTGTAGATTGGTAAATACTTTGAAAAATTATTTGAAAAAAAAAACCTATAAAGCTCAACATAAGAACTGGCTTTTTGTTTTTGAGAATTATTTATTTAATTTTATGGGGTTTTTTTGTTTTTTTTTGTTTTTTTTTTAATTTGACTGGAAACAGAGAGAAAAAGGTACAGAAAGTGAGAAAGCAAGCTGTCAGATCCAGGACTTAACTGTAGTCATCCATGTGGGAGTCCAGTATCCCAACCCCACACCACCTGCTGGCCCCTACACAGGAAATTTTGACCCTGCAAATTCTACTCCTACGTATGAAAGAATTTTTAAAGTTCCTAGTAAATAGAATAAACGTGCATGTTTATTTTGGTGTTAAGATAATTTTGAACTCCATGCAGTTTTTTCATAATTCATAGTATGCACAAACTTCCTGAAGACACTCATATATACACAAAAAGACATTAACTCAAACATTCGCAGCGGCCCTGTTTGTAATAGTCCTAAACTGGAAACTGCCCTGATGTCCGTCCAGTAAAACAGATAAATAAATTGGGTACCTTCCCACAATGGTGCTGAACATGCCACATGCAACAAGAGCCATGGATGACTCACGCCTATTTCACTGACTGAAAGACAGAAGTCATGGGCAGAAGAGCACAAAGTGTAGGATCCGATTTGTGGAAGTTAAGGACAAAAACAATCCAGTGTATTTGAAGGCAGAATGGTGGTTGCTCAGGGTAGCAGTTACAGAAAGGGAACAGCAGAGGGGTTCAGAGTGCTGACGACTTCCTGCTTCTTCATCTGGGTGCTGCAAGTTTACATGTTCATAACTAGCTTTTTAAAATTCACTGACTGAGACCAGATGCTGTAACGGTTATGTCGCTGGACTCCCATGCACTTGACTACAGTTTGAGTCCCAGACCAGGCGGCTTGAAATTCACACGAGGAGCATGTACATGCATACCCAGAATCCTGAGAGGAGAAGGGAATTCCAGCATGGCCATCTGCCCTGGGGGGTGATTTCTCACTCTCGGTCTCTCTGGTGAGCACATGCACCTTATAGCAAAAATCTCTTTTTTTTTTTTTTTTTTTTGGAGAGGTTTTTCGCTATAGGGCGCGTATGCTCGCCAGACACTGAGAGACATAGAGATAGAAAGCGAGAAATCACCTCCCAGGGGAGATGGTCACGCCGCAATCCCTTCTCCTCCATTCTTCTCTCGGGATCTTGGGCACGCACGCACACGCGCCCAGCGTGAGTTGTAAGCCACCGGGTCCGAGACGCGAACCGTGGTCGACTACGTGGGAGTCCAGCGACATAGCCATTACGCTAACTGCTGGTTCCCAAGCAAAAATCTCTTTAAAAAAATTTCATTGACTTTTGTACTTATGATCTGTGCACTTTCCTGTATGCATATTGCATGTATTTCAATAGAACATTAAAATTTTTAAATGCTGAGCAATAAGCATGAACCAGAAACCAGCAAGAACTACAGAGGTGAAGATGACAGTTTCCCACTTATAAGGAAGGTAGCAGCTTAATCAAATGGGTAAGATCAGCCTTCATGTTGAAAGACCTCACCTCAACTCTGGGCCTTACCCTCTCAAAGTCTCAATTTCCTTGTCTTTTAGAGGCAAGGGGGAGCATGTTAATTCACAAGAGAAATGCCTGAAAACACTACCTGGCCCATAGCCGATGCTCATTAAATGTTAGTTTCCTCCAAGCAAGAGAAAGAATCACATCCCAAGCAGTCCAGTGGATTGGACTTGGATTTTCACTTAAGGGCCTGCTGGCCAACTTCAAGGTCCCAAATCATCATCAGCATGAAGCAGAAAAGAGGAGAAAGAGTTGGTAAGTAAAGAGGAAAAGCATTATTTCAGAGTTACATTTCTTCAAAGCACATATCTACTGGGTCCTTGGTCCACCCGAATCTGGACTCCGACTCCATCTCCCGACTCTACCTCTGCAGCCAGGTAAAGGCCAAGTGTTGGTAACCCAGCCCACCCCAACCTGTTCCTATGCAAGAGGAGCTGACGGGGAAGCCAGACGCAGAGCAGCCAGGACGCAGACACAGGGAGCCAGGACACCATCACCAGCAGAGGCTGCCCATGCTCTTGGTGCCTACCTCGACGCCCTCCTGCCAGAGCTGTCCCAAATATTCCTTACTCAAGCACAAGGCCAAGAAAAGCCTGGGGTGAGCACACCGACCCCTCCTGACCCACTCTACCAACCAGGACAGAAACACCAGCTCCCAACAACGACTGAAGCTTTTCTCAACCCAGAGGCTATACACACGCCGTTCCCACTGCATAAACCACACTTTGATCCGTTTTTCTTTGCCCGGAGGTTGCTTTTTCCAGGGGGCATTCCTTGGTCCCCTAATTATAGGTTGCAAGGCCTTCCTCTGGGTGCCCACAGCACCCAGAGCACCCCTTAGTGACAGAACCTTTCCAGCCACGTTGTAGTCACATCTACGTGCCCATCTCGGCTCCACTCGGAGCTCCAGTACAACAGAGGCCTCTTGCTCATCTCTGGTACAATACCTGGCACAAGACAGCTGCTCAATAAACACCGGCTGAGCTGATGGACTGAGCTGTGAAAGAAGAGTGACAGGCTCTGGGCTAGCTCAGTGGCCAAAAATACCAGGTGACCACGGCCAACACAGCCAAGCAAGGGTGCGACTCACTGCGATGTTGAGCTTGATGGTCTGGCCCTCCTTGAAGCCTAGGTCCAATTTGGGGCCTTGGTCTGGATTCTGGGCCTGTTTTGCAAATTCACACTGCTGCTTCACCCACCTGGGAGAGAAAAACAAGAAAGAGGTGGGGAAGGAAAAGAACGCGGCCCTGCACTCATTCACTCACTGCTCTACCTACAATGAGGACTGCACTGAAGCATGGTGGTGGAAAGAGGGTGGGATCTGGAGTTGGGCCTGATTTCAAATCCTGACTCTGACACTGAAGTGGTTGCATGCATACCAGTTTCCCCATCAGCACAATGGGCTTGACAGTTCCCCGGGTCTCAAAGACTGCCATGAGAATTCTGAGATGATTTTGTCAAGAGTCCTAACACTGGTCTCCAGGAATGGGAGAGCCTGGCCCTTTCCTCTGCAGCACTTTGTATGGGAATTCTGGTTTCTGGGCCAGCAGGCAGTATGGTGATTAAGGTGCTGGACTCCCACATGGCCAAACACAGTTTGAGTTCTGGACTGAATGGGCTTGCTTTCTCACTTTCTCTCACTCACTCTCTATAGATAAATTAAAAAATAATAAGGGACCAGCAGATGGCGAAATGGTTACATCAAAAATCTCTCCAAACATAATAATAGTAATAACAAATTAAATTAATAAATCTTTAAAAAGAAAAGGGGGGGGGCACTAGGTGGCATGGTGGTTAAGGGCACTGGACTCTCACATGGCCAACAGATCGAGTCCCGGATCTGGCGGCTTTCTTTCTCTCTCTGTCTCTCTTTCTCTCGTCGCATTACAATAAATAAATAAATAAGTTAAATAAAATAATTCTTAAAAAAAAGACATAGTTTCTACACACTCTGTCCTCACCATCCTCCTTCTCAGACAATTACAAGGTAGATGGTGATACAAGACAACAGAGACCCAGAAGTGGAAAGTAACACAAATGCCCCCAACTTCCATACGCCACCTACCACCACCTGGGACAGGTGCAACAGGTTAGGGGACAAACCAGAGGCACTGCCTCAGTCGCTAAGCACTGTCTACTGGCATGGAGCCCTGCATACCAGGGGAGACCTTTCCTGCAGTCTCTTAGCTTCGTAAAGAACACCAGGGCATCTACACTTATTACATCATGAAGGAGCAGGCCCAGGAAGTGCAGGTGAGCACGGCAAGGACTCTGGCTGCTGGGGTCTGGTAAGGGAAGAGATGTGCTGTGAAACCTTGAAGGCTAGGCCAGCTGACTGGGTGGTACAGACAGCCCTCAGGAAAAACAGACTTCATAGCAGAGATGTGGACTGACAGCAGGCAGAGAAGGTGGCCTGCCCCAAAGAACTGAGCTTTCCTGAGGTTGTTAGTGGACTAGTCAAAAACAACCACTCAGGCATTCCCAACCTGGAAAATCATCCTGCTCAGGGAAAGAAGGGAGGAGGCATGTGCACGTGTCTCCTGGAAACACTCACTTGAAATGGTCCTGCAATGCAACATTGAAGTCAAAGGCATCGCCTCGATCCACGAAGCCAATTCCAATAAATGCCCGGCGCCCTGAGAGATGACACATGATCAATCCCACTGTCTAGAAGTAGGTAAAACCGTCTTAAGAGAAGCAAGCACAAGGATCCATGCGTACCATTTCCATCTTCGATGCGGACAACGAAGTACCTGCTGGAATCTGTCACACTCTCCACAGCTGTGCCGGGAAACTGATCCACTGGTGCCTGAGCAAAGAGCTCTCCTGAAAGCGTGAGTTAGGGTGAGTCTTGAGTCCTCCTCCAGCCTGGTGTTTCTATCATACTCCCAGGGCCTTTTTCCTGCAAGGCAACTCTGGCTAGCTCAGACAGATGGGATTTAAACCAAATCCATTCTTGCTGAAGGGAAGGCATAGAATTTTTTTTTCCTTTTTTTTTTTTTGAGAGGTTTTTGCTATAGGGCATGTGCACTCACCAGTAAGACAGAGAGAGACAAAAAGGCAGAAAGTGAGAAATCACCCCCCAGTGGGATGGCCACAGTGCAATCCCTTCTCCTCCATTCTCCTCTTGGAATCATGGACACGCAGGCATACACACCCGGCCTGAGTTTAAACCACAAGGTCCAGAACTTGAACCACAGTTGACTACATGGGAGTCTAGCAACATAGCCATTATGCCAACTGCTGGTTCCAGAAATTTTTAAGAATTATTTTATTCAACTTTATTTATTTATTTCAATTTGACCAGAGAGAGAGAGAGAAAGAGAGAGAGAGAGAAAGTGAGAAAGCAAGCCGCCAGGTCTGGGACTCAAACCCTGATCAGCCATGTGGGAGTCCAGTGCCCCCAACCACTGCACCATCTGCCAGCCCCAGGAAGACAAAGAAATCAGCAGATGGCATAATGGTTATGTTACTGGACTCCCATATAGTCAATTGTGGTTCGAAACTGGCAGCTTAAAACTCATGCCAGGGGACCAGCAGGTGTCATAATGGTTACGTTGCTGGACTCTCACATAGCTGACCGCAGTTCAAGTCCCAAACCCAACAACTTAAACTCACGCCAGGCACGTGTGCGTGGGTGCCCAAGATCCTGAGAGGACAATGGAGGAGAAGGGATTACGGGATGGTCATTCCCCCTGGGGGGTGATTACTCATTTTCTGTCTCTCTGTCTCTGTCTTTATGGTAAGCACATGTGTCCTATAGCAAAAAAATCTCTCTTAAAAAAAAAGAAATGTAACTAAGATTATGTCAGAGATGGATTACAGGTCAAATCCAGCCCAGTTTTAGTATTTCTTTTTTTTAAAGAATTCTTTCTTTATTATTATTTTATTTGCTCACCAGGGAGAGAAAAGAGACACAAGTGACAAAGCAAGCTGTCAGGCCTGGAACTCAAACCATTGTCAGCCAAGTGGGAGTCCAGTGCCTTAACCACCACGCCACCTGCTGGCTTATCTTGTTTTTGTTTTTGTTTTTTTTCAAGAGGTTTTGCCTTAGGGCATGTGTGTTTGCTGGAGAGAGACAGTGAGAGGGAAAGTGAGAAATCACCCCCTAGGGAGGATGGCCATAACACAATCCCTTCTCTTCTATTCTCCTTTAGGGGTCTTGGGCATGCGTGCACGCATGCACGCGTGCCCGGCATGAGTGTAAGTCATGGGGTCTGGGACTCTAACCACAGTCAACGGCATGGGAGTCCAGTGACATAGCCATTACACCAACTGCTGGTTCCAAAAGGACATTTTTGCACCCATAGAACAATCTGAAGTGAGCTGGCTTAATTCAATCTCAGACACAAGGCACAAGAGTGACTTATTTTGTTTTTATTTATTTTAGTTTCTTCCATAGGGCATGTGCACTCACTGGAGAGAGATAGAGAGGAAAAATGAGAAATCACCCCCACAAGGGAAGATGGCCACATTGTAATCCCCTCTCCTTCATATTCCTCTTGGGATTTGGGGCACACATGTACACGCACCTGAGTTGTTTTTCAAGTTGCCAGGTCTGGGACTCAAATCACACAGTCAGCCATGTGGGATCCAGCACCATAACCACTATGCCACTGCTGGCCCAAAGAATGATCGGTTTTAAGTTGTGAATGCATTCCCTTGTCAACTATGGCTCTCCAACCGCAGGGTTACACGCAAGTCTTACAGGCATTTATGACTGGCTTCATTTTCTCATGTGTTGATCCCTGCGGGAGCTTGAAGTATTTAACCAAATGTTTTCCACCGAGTCCTGTGGTTGAGAGGTGACTATAACAAAGGCCAAACTGAACAGAAAACAATGATCCTAGACTCTGCTGCTTTATGTCATTTTCTGTGCCCCCCGTTAGGTACCTCAGAGCCCAGGACTTAGCTGGATGCCTTCAGCCTAGAGTACAGTTCTCTACTAGGGATGACTTTGCTCCCGTTCCCCAGGTAACATTCTGGTAATGTCTGAAGACATTTTTGGTTGTCCCAATTTGAGGGTGCTACTAAATGTATCAGACTCGAAGGTCTCCCACAAGACTCATGTGGTCACAGCTGTCAGTAGTGCTGAAGCTGAAAAACCTTGCCTAGAGAGACAGGCTCACTCTCTCGGGGAAGTGAGAGATGACCACAACCTCATGGGCATGGTCTTGGCTCCTGCAGGTCAGGTTCACTTCTGAGCAGTGCTGGGATATTAGGCAGTCACAGTGAAGTCCCAGTTCCCAAGAACAAGAGATGTGGCCCTTCCCTGGTCCCAGCAATTCCCTGGCTGAACCATGGCAGCTGCCTCTTCACTCTGCACCCCATGCTCAACCTGTTAGCCCCAGGTTCCAGAAAAACAAACCCATGCTTTGCGTAGCCTTGCAATTCACAAACCAATTGGATAAGTATCTGTTCATCTCCTAACAACCTTGTGAGGTAGGAACTAGAACGATCAGTTTCAACAGAAAGGAGACCAAGGCTACCTCAGGTCACATGGCTTGCCCGAGGTCCAACAGCTCATACAGAAGTGGCTCGGTTCTGAGAAGCAGCAGCCAGCTCTGCCTCTGAATCTCTGTACTTTTTTCTGCTGCACAAAGGAATGCTCTACATATTAAAAAAATGAGCCAATGCTCTGGCACCTGACTGTGCAGGCACCGTGCCCAATCCCCACAGGGTCTCAAGCTGGGGCAACTGCAGGCATGCTGTCCTCTACAACTCACCCGGAGGCACTGGTGGCCCAGGACTTCTCCAGAAGTTTCCCCAAAGGCATCATCTGCCTGCTGACCCAACACAGCCCAGCTCGGCTTTCCTCTCTCCACAGGAAGAGCTGAGTAGGACATTTCAGGCTCCTTCATTAATGGGTGCGGTCAGCTCTGGGGAGTGACCACTTGGTTAATAAACAGAATTCCTGAGTAAGAACTAGAACTCAGCAGAAAAGGGCTGTGAATCTGCAAGGCAAGCTTCAGGGCTTCCTACTTCCTGCTCGGACTTACCTTTGGGTTTCCTCTCCTTGGCCTCCAAAATGGGAATTTCCTAGTAACTCCCAAAAGAAACAGGTGCTTGCACTAGCCTTGTAGCACAGTGGTTAAGCACTATGCAAAGAAAGCCAGAACCCATGTGGCTGACTGCAGTTTGAATTCTGGCCCTAGTGACTTGAAAAACATGCAGGCACATATTGGGGATCCTCCTATAAGATGGAGAAATGGAAGAAAATAATTGTGTTGTGACCATGCCCCAAGGTGTGTGTGTGTGTGGGGGGGGGGGGGGGGGGTTGCTTTCTCTTTCTCTTTCTGGTGAGTATACACCCCCTGGCAATTAATCAAAAAAAAAAAAAAAGAGCATCACAGATGGCCTGGATGTTAAGGTAGCTGGATCCCACAGGGTTGACAGCATGTTTTGAGTCCAGGACATAACGGCTTGAAAAACACGCCAGATGGGGCCAGCAGGTGGCATGGTGGTTAAGGGTGCTGGACTCCCACATAGCTGACCATGGTTCAAGTCCTGGACCTGGTGGTTTGCTTTCTCACTTTCCTTCTCTCTCTCTCACTCTGTCCCTCTCTGATCAAATTAAAAAATACATAAATAAAGTTAAATAATTCTTAAAAAAAAAACTTAGCCATTAAAAAAAAAGAAAAGAAAAGTAAAACACGCCAGATGCATGTGCAAGCCCTAAATCCTGAGAGAATGGAGAAGGGACTGCAGTGGGACCAACCAATCCACCCAGCCTACCCCCATCCTCATCTGCCTCCAGGGGGCACATGCACCCTATAGCAAAAAAAGAAAATAAAAAAGAGAAGCACAACAAGAAAAACAGGTGTTTGACAAGAAATGCTCCTTTTGGGGCCGGCAGGTGGAGTGGCGATTAAGGGCACTGGACTCTCAGGAACCAGCAGTTAGCGTAATGGCTATGTCGCTGGACTCCCATGTAGTCGACCGCGGTTCACGTCCCGGACCCGATGGCTTAAAACTCACGCCGGGCGCGTGTGCGTGCATGCCCAAGATCCCGAGAGGAGAATGGAGAAAGGATTGAGGTGTGGCCATCTCCCCCCTGGGGGGTGATTTCTCACTTTCTGTCTCTATGTCTCTCTGTCTGGAGAGCGCACGCGCCCTATAGCGAAAAATCTCTCCAAAAAAAGAAAAAAAGAGCACTGGACTCCGACATGGCCGACCGCAGTTCAAGTACCAGACTTGGCGGCTTGCTCTCTCTTTCCCTCACTCTCTCTCTTTCTGTCCCTCTCTGGTCAAATTAAAAATAAATAAATAAGTTAAAAAATAAAGTAATTCTTTAAAAAAAGAAATGTTCCTTTTTAGACCTGGAGACAGTGGTTTCTATAACTAAGGTTGAGGAATGGAGGCAGCAGCAGAGGTACATTCAGGGCTGATTTCCAGGACAGGGTCCCATGACCTGAGGACCATGGTCAGGCCCGGCCGCCCCTTTGTTCATACAGTAGGAAGTGTAATACCTCAGCCTAACGCAACCTCCCTTGCCTTTACCTGAGGTCCTGTCTTCCAGCTTGATGTAGGCCACCTGCCCTTTTGCAGTGATCCGTAGCCGGCCACTCCATGATGGTTGGTCCAGCTGCCACTCTGCAGCCCTAAGAGGATAAAAACCACTAAGCCTCTGCTCCATTACGCCAGTGAGAATGAAAGGGCTGCTTGTCCAAATCAGGAGTTGGCAGACTTTCTGTAAAGGGCTAGACAGTAAATACTTTTGGCCTTGCAGACCACCCTGTCACAACTAGGGAATTCTGGTGTTGCAGAGTGAAAGCAGTCAGTCAGTACATGGCTGTGTTGCTGCTTTAAGTATGCTAACTAGTATTTTCTACTGCACATGGTTGTATTCCAAAACTATACAAATACTGAAAGCTGAAATTCACACAATTTTCACATTATGAGATACTCCTTTTAGATTTTCTTCACTTAAAAATATAAAAACTCTTCTTAACTAATGGGTTACACAAAAATGCAGTGAGCTAGCTGCCAACCCCCATTTTAGACTACAGAGAGGCCTTCTCCTAAGTGGGATTCCTCCCAGTTTCCTTTCTGTAAGGATGCAGCTACTGTGGCCTGTTGTTTCTCTGTGAGACTTGGCTGGGGGGTTGGAGGGGCCATTTGGGAACAGTAAGACCATTAGTAGGAGCACAGGAGAGCAACACACATGGAAGAAAGTGAATAGGTGTTTAGAAAATGAATTCTTCAAGGTACTCTAGGCAGAAAGAAACTCAGGAAACCACGGACCTACAGCAATGGCCTCTTTGGCTCTTTTAAAGCAATTAATTTTACATTTTAGCTTTAAGAAGCTCAGTAAAACCCCCAATTAGCAAAAAAAAAAAAAAAAAAAAAAAAAAAGCAGCGGTGTTTCCAAGAGGGTTTTCTTAGAAGTGCCAGCCCGCAAGAACTCTGGATGAAGACTGCTTTGAGGGCCAGACTCTCCATTCGCAAGCCAGCAAAGCTCGTTTCAGTTCCTCTTACTGAGGCAACGGCCCTCACACTCAGGCTGAGGGCTGGAGATTGAAGTGCAATGCCTGGAAGTTTCCTCTATGCCACACCAGCCAGCTCTGACACTTGGTAATCTTGCTCTCCGCCAAGAAGAACCGAACTTATCCTACTAAAGACCCAGCAGGGGATGGGAGATGACGGTTTGGTGGCCAGTTTGATGACAGAACGAAAAGCTATGTTTGTAATTGTTCTTATGGTTGTTTTCATACTGTTTTTAAGTTATGTTATGGAGGGAGTAAGTGTTCGATAAAATATCTGTTCCCTGGCAAACCAGCCACAAGCCCATGTTAACACCTGGAACGTAACAAGAGGACAGATATGTGAACACTCCATCACTCTTGTGGTGCAGACCAATCCTTATTCACGGATTTCCAAATAATTTGGACAAACTGCTTTGAAAAGCCACCCCTTCCCCCAAATATCAGCAACCCCCGCCCCACACCAGTCAGTGGCACAAAACAGCCATAGGCCAGGTCATCTGTATCAGGAATCTCTTTTTTCGTTTAATATTTTCGTCGTGTTTGATAGGTGATACATACACAGGGTAATAAAATGCGAACAGTACAAAGGGTAGAGTACATGAAAGGAAGTCTCCCTCCAGTCCCGTTCCCCTCCCCAAGGCAGTTTCCTGTGTTCGCGTCCAGATAATACATTTAGAAGCAAAGGTGTCTTTATTCGTCTCGGGTGAAGATTACACCAGAGAAGCGCTGAGGGGCTCCTCCCAGCTGCTGCCAGCTGGGATCAAGGGTGTAATTCATGAGAAGGGAGCTGGGTGGAGTGGGGTCCCGGGCTTCGGCCATCGGCTCAAAGCGCTCCGGCACGGGTCCGTCTGTCCGGTCTGGGTTCCTCCCTCCACCCTCTGGATTTCCGCCTGGGATAGGGCCCCCTCCCTACTACCGCGTTCAAGGGGCCCTTCAAAGCCATCGGTTAGCACTGAAAGAGAAAAGTCTGCGACGCCGACGCCACCCCCAAGTTCAGGGTACCTGGCAGCCCGCCGGGACCAGACGGGGCTCTAACGCCTTCCCCGCCGCCTGGAGTCCGGTACGTCGAACTGAGGCGGCCCAAACTCTGGGTCCTCCACCCTGCTGTGGCCTCAAACTGAAGAGGCAGTACCACTGTCTCCCTCGCCCTTAGATTCCCACAGTGGATGCTGGGGGGCGGCGAAGGGGTTAGGTCGAGGCTAGCCAGACCCGGCGGCGTGAGGTCACCTGTAGCCACGGTTGGTGGCCCGCGGCGGGATGCGGTAGACGTGCACCTCCGGCTTGACGCAGAGCACAGACTCATACTCGCTCTCCTCCATCTCGACGCCCGGAGCCCACCGGATTTCCGGCTCCTTCCTCAGCTGCGAGGCCGGAAGCGGCCGACTCTATGACCAGCCTCTCGCTAGAGCGGCCACTCGCGGGCTGCGGTAACTCCTCCCTCGCGCTCCCCCTGCTGGAAGCCCTGGCTCAAGACCCGCGAACGGGTGCAGGCGCGGACCTGCGTGGAACCTGGGTCCTCGCCCCAGGCTCCCTAAACCACGGAGAAAACTCCAACACAGACCCCACGGTGCGCTGCAGTCTGGTTGTGGATCAGCCTCATCGCATCAACTCAACAGGCCGAGATGCAAAACTGAAAGTCATCCAGCCCTGGGTCGCTCCTCCAACCTTTGCCTCCGCTCCTCCTCTGGCTGAATGTCTTCCCTTCTGAAAGCCTCACCTGACCCACCAGGCTAAGTGGATGCCCCTCCCGGACCACCTCCGTGCCCCCCCCCCCCCCCATATGTTTGAAATGTATTTCTAAACCTCTGCTGCTGAGAAAAATTGGACCTGCCCTATACTTCCAGTGTAATTACCGTATATACTGAACAAATTCGGTTCAAGCCAACAATTCAGTGAAATAAAGAACATTCTGAGAAGAGGCTCAGGTGGAGCCCATTCTGTATGTGATGAGGTGAACGGGTTGTAAAACCTCACTGTGATTCATCCGACGGCTTTCTGGTAGGTCCAGGGCCAAGGTGGGGGTTTTGTGAGCAGGCTTTCCTTCACAACCTCCAGAAATATATCATAGGTCATTTGGGGACCAGCAGGTGGCGTGGTGGTTAAGGCGCTGGACATTCCCACATGGCCAACCACGGTCGAAGCCCAGGATCAGATGGCTTGCTTTCTGACTTTCTCTCTGTCTCTTTCTCTCTCTCTGTCTCTTTCTGATCAAATTGAAAAAGAAATAAATAGGGACCAGCAGTTAGCGTAATGGCTGTGTCGCTGGATTCCCACGTAGTTGACCACAGTTCGCGTCCCAGACCCGGTGGCTTAAAACTCACGCCGGGCACATGTGTGTGCATGCCCAAGATCCCGAGAGGAGAATGGAGGAGAAGGGGTTGCAGTGTGGCCATCCCCCTGGGGGGTGATTTCTTGCTTTCTGTCTCTCTGTCTCGCAAGCGCACGTGCCCTATAGCGAAAACCTCTCCAAAAAAAAAAAAGAAAGAAATGAATAAATAAAATTAAATAAATATTTAAAAAATAAATATATTGTAGGTCACTTGTATGTTTTTGCCATCATAGAGATCTGTTTGTTTGTTTGTTTGCTTGCTTGCTACAGGGCTTGTGTGCTTGCCAAAGAGAGACAGAAAGAGAATCGAAGTGAGAACATCCTCCCCACAAGGGGATGGCCACTCCACAATCTCTTTTCCTCCAGTTTCTGCTTGGGATTTCAGGCCCATACACATGTGCTGATGTGTTTTTGTTTTTTAGAGGTATTTGCCATAAAACACATGTGCTTGTCACTTGTTGGCGAGAGACAGAGACAGTGAGAGGGAAAGTGAGAAATCACTCGCCGGGGAGACGGCCACCCCACAATCCCTTCTTCATTCTCCTCCTGGGATCCTGGACACACATGCACCCACACCCAGTGTGATTTTCAAGCCACCAGTCAGGGACTAGAACCGCAGTTGCATATGTGAGGGTCCAGCTATGTGGCCACTATGCCATCTGCTTGCCTCCTAACATGGTTTTAGGCCACCTGGCCCAGGACTAAATGGTGTAATCTCCACACCACCTGCTGGCCCTAACTAAACATTTCTCACATGAGGAAACCACTTATGAAATGGCATTCAATGCCAAGACAATCTTGAAAAAGTACAAAGCTGGAGGATTCACATTTCCAAATGTCAAAACTTACTACAAAGCTGCAGTAATCAAGGCAGTGTATGAGCCAGTGGGTGGCAGGGTGGTTAAGGTGCTAGATTCCCCACAGTGCTAACCATTGTTTGAGTCCTAGGCTTGAGGGTTTAAAAATCACAATAAATAATTAATATATATATATAAACATAAATATTTTTAAAGACAGTATAGTTCAGCATAAGGATAGACATATCCCTATGTCTGTACATTGGTAGAATAGAATTGAGAATGTAGAAATAAATCCTTACCTTTACAGTAAACTCACTTTTTATATGAATGTCGAGACAATCCAATGGAGAAAAAAATAGTCTTTTCAACAAATGGCATTGAGATGAGATGTCCACATGTGAAAGTTGGATCCTTACCTCACTCCACATACAAAAAGCAATTCAAGGGACCAACTGGTGGCATGGTGGTTTAGGTGGCTGGATTTCACATGGCCAACTACATAGTTCAAGTCTCAGACTCAGTGGCTTGAAAAAACTCTTCAAGTGTGTATGCACACATACCCAGAATCCTGAGAGAAGAATGAAGGAGAAGGGATTATAGCATGGCCATTGCCACTGGGAAGGCATTTTCTTATTTTCCCTCTCTATCTGTCTCCAATGAGTGCAAATGGACTA
Source organism: Tupaia tana (assembly GCA_026018925.1). Lineage (NCBI taxonomy): Eukaryota > Metazoa > Chordata > Mammalia > Scandentia > Tupaiidae > Tupaia > Tupaia tana. The sequence continues at coordinate 86,047,675 of JAKSZU010000007.1, read as the reverse complement.
TAGTGAATTTTAAAAACAAGTAACTCAAAGTAAATTATAAGCCTAAATGTAAAAGCTGAAACTGTACAACTCTTAAAATAAAACATGGGCATAAGTCTTCATGACGTTGGATTTATGTCATAATAAAAAGAATCTAGGCCCAGCCACGGTAGCACACACTGGACACTGCTGGTCAGCAGGCTGGAGTCCATGGGAGGCTTGCGTTCAATTCCCAGCCAACGTAAAAAGCCTGAGTGGAATGCATGTTTAGTCCCAGCTGCTCAGGAAGCTGAGGTAGGAGGATGGAGAGCTAGCAGCCAGCATGGGCAACATTGCTGAAAGAGCTGGGGATGGGGGCACACACCTCTGGTCCTAACTCTCAGGAGCCTGAGGCAGGAGGATCACAATATACTGAGACCTTGTCTGAAAAACACCAAACACACACACACACACACACACACACACACACACACACAAAAAGCAAAGAAAGAAAAAAGAAAAAGAATGTAATAGATACCTAGGCATGATACTAAAAATATAAATAACAAAATAGAAAAAAATAAATGAGACTTTTAACAAAATAACAAAGCAAACAAAAGCAAAAAAAAACCAAAAAATGTGCTGGGGACCAGCAAGTGGTGTAATGGTTATGTTGCTGGACTCCCACATGGTCAATCGTGGTTCGAGTCCCAGACCTGGTGACTTGAAACTCACACAGGATGCATGTGACAAAAATCCCGAGAGGAGAATGGGGAGAAGGGACTGCAGCATGGCCATCTCCCCGGGGGGTGATTTCTTGCTTTTTGTCTCTCCTTCTCTCTGGCGAGTACACGTGCCCTAATAGCAAAAATCTCTTAAAAATAAAATAAAAGTAAAGGACAAAATAGTGAAAATATAGTCCATATAATAGAAGAAAATTTTTGGAATTCATCTATCTTATAAGAATCTATAGGGATCAGCAGTTGGCATAATGGCGATGTCGCTGGACTCCCATGTAGTCGACCGTGGTTCGAGGCCTGGACCCAGTGGCTTAAATTCAGCCTGGGTACATGTGCGTGTGTACCCATGATCCCGAGAGGAGATTGGAGGAGAAGGGATTGTGGCGTGGCCATCCCCCCGGGGGGCAATTTCTCACTTTATGTCTCTCTTTCTCTCTGTCTTTCTGGTGAGTGCATGTGCCCTATAGCAAAAACCTCTCGGGACCAGCAGTTAGCGTAATGGCTATGTCGCTGGACTCCCACGTAGTCGACCGCGGTTCGAGTCCCGGACCCGGCGGCTTAAACTCACGCCGGGCGCATGTGCGTGCGTGCCCAAGATCCCGAGAGGAGAATGGAGGAGAAGGGATTGCGGCGTGGCCATCCCCCCTGGGGGGTGATTTCCTGCTTTCTATCTCTCTGTCTCTCTCTGTCTGGCTGGCGAGCGCACGCGCCCTATAGCAAAAACCTCTCCAAAAAAAGAAAAAAAAAAAAAAAAAAAAAAAACCTCTCAAAAAAAAAAAAAAAAAGAATTTATGAAGTCTGGAATTTTGTGTCTGGAATTTATAAAGAACACTTACCATGAAATAATAAAAAGATAAATCCAATATAAATGGACAAAGATTCTGAATAGACACTTTCCAAAGAAGAGATTCAAATAGCCAATAAGCACATAAGAATATGTCAATAACATTAGCCATTAGGGAAATGCAAGTCAGAGTCAGAATGAAGTGGGGGCCTGCAGGTAGCGAGCTGGTTAAGGCGCTGGATTCCCCCATGGCTGACTGTAGTCCAACTCCCAGACCCAGCAGTTTCAAAATCACACTGGATGTCTGTGCCTCTGTGTGTGTGTCCCAGGATTCAAGAGGAGAATGGAGAAGAGATTGTGTGACATCCCCTCTGGAGGATGATAGCTCACTTGTCCTCTCTGTCTCTCTCCAGCGAGCAGACAAGCTATGGCAAAATCCTTAAAAAAAAAAAAAAAAAGATAAAAAGAAAAGAACAAAACAAAATGATAATAATAAAAAGAAGAATTAGGGGGACCAGCAGGTGGCATGGTGGTTAAGGCACTGGACACCCCTACATGGCTGACCATGGTTCAAGTCCTGGACCTGGTGGCTTGCTTTCTCACTTTCTGTCTCTGTCTCTCTCTCTCTCTCTCTCTCTCTCTCTCTCTCTCTCTCTGTGCCTCACTCTGGTCAAATTAAAATAAATGAATGAATAAATAAAATTAAAGTTAAGAATTCTTTAAAATATCTTTTTTTTTTTCCCAAAAGTAATCAGAATTAGGTAACACTTCATACCCATATTCACTAGGACGGCTATAAGAAGAAGAACAGGTTAATCACAAATTTCAGAGAGAATGTGGAAAAGCTGAAACACTCATATGCCACTGGTAAGAACATAAAATAATGCAGCTCTTGGCAAACAGCCTGGTGATTACTCAAGAGGTTAAACATAGAATTACCACATGATCCAGTAATTCCACTCCTGGGCCCAAGAGAATCAAATGTTCACACAAAACTTATATAAGAATGTTCATAGCAGTATTATTCAAAATAGTTAAAAACAACCCAAATACCTATCAACCGTTGAATGGATAAACAAGGTATGGTATATCCAGACCATGGAATTTTACTCAGTCATAACAAGGAATGAAGTTCTGACACATACTGTAACACGAGCCTTGAAAGCACTGTGCTAAGTGAAAGAAGCCAGTCACCTAGGAACATACATAGTATGATTCCATTGTATGAAATGTCCAGAGCAGGTAAATCTGTAGAGACAGAGTGTAGATCAGTGGTTGCCTAGGACTGGGGGGTGAGGTGGGAATATTGAAGGGCAAGGGAGGGGTGTGGAGTTTCATTTGGAGGTAATAAAAATGTTCTAAAATTGTGCCACTGGGACCAGCAGATGGCATAATGGTTATGTCGCTGTACTCTCATGTAGTCGACCATGGTTCGAGTCCCAGACCCAGTAGCTTAAAACTCATGCCAGGCACATGTGCGTGCGTGCCCAAAATCCCTAGAGGAGAATGGAGGAGAAGGGATTGCAGTGTGGCCATCTCCTCTGGAGGATGACTGCTCATTTGTCCTCTCTGTCTCTCTCCAGCGAGCAGACACACCCTATGGCAAAATCCTGTCTCTCTGGCAAGTGCAAGCGCCCTATAGCAAAAATCTCTCTAATAGGGCCGACAGGTGGTGTGGTGGTTGAGGGTGCTGGACTCCCACATGGCTAACTACAGTTCAAGTCCCAGACCTGGTGGCTTGCTTTCTCACTTATTCTCACTCTCTTTCTCTCTCTGTCACTCTGTCCCTCTCTGGCCAAATTAAAATAAATAAACAAATAAATAAAGTTTAATTTTTTTAAAAGAATTATTCAACTTTATTTATTTGTTTATTTTAATTTAACTAGAGAGGGGCAGAAAGAGAGAGAGAGAAGGCAAGCCACTAGATCCGGAACTCAAACCATGGTCAGCCATGTGGGAGACTAGTGCCCTTAACCACCACACCCCCTGCTGGCCCCCAAGTTAAATCATTCTTAAAAAAAATAACTAAGGGAACCAGCAGTTAGCGTAATGGCTATGTCGCTGGACACTCATGTAGTCAACCGCAGTTCGCGTCCCGGACCTAGTGGCTTAAAACTCACTCCGGGCACATGTGCGTGCGTGCCCAAGATCTGGAGAGGAGAATGGAGGAGAAGGGATTGCAGTGTGACCATCCCCCCTGGGGGGTGATTTCTTGCTTTCTGTCTCTATGTCTCTCTCTGTCTGTCTGGCGAGCGCATGCACCCTATAGCAAAAACCTCTCAAAAAAGAAAGAAAGAAAGAAATCACATTAATTATTATTTAAAAAAAAAAACTAAAAAAAATTGTGCCACTGATTGTACAACTCTATGAATATACTAAAAGCCAATGAATTGTACCCTGTTTTCCTTTTTAAGATTTTTGACATAGGATTGTTTGCTCACCAGAGAGAGACAGAGAGGGAAGGTGAGAAATCACCTCCCAGAGGGGTGGCCATGTTGCATTCCCTTCTCCTCCATTCTCCCAGGTCTGAAATTCAAACCTTGGAGTCAGTCCTGTGAGATCCAGCGCCTTAACCCCACGCTACCTGCTGGCCCAGAATGGTACAGTTTAAACGGGTGAGCACTATGGTATCTGAACTAAATCTCAGCAAACCTTACAAAAAAGGGTACCAAATGCTCTGAAATGGGACCTAGTCTATATTTGCCAACCCCTCTCCCAGGTCTGTCCTTGGATCTTGTGCCCCTGTGCTAGGACTTGGGGTTCCCTTTCTTGTCTAAAGTTTCTCAGTCAGCAAATTCCAGATGGGGTGGATGGGGAGCTGGATCCTCTGGGTTTCTGCCCCCTCTAAACTTTGGCTTGTGGAACCCTGGGCCCTGAAAATTCTGAGGTTGAGACTGCACATTCTGAGATGGAGATAGTGGACAATGGAGGGCGTGTTTGAGGGGCAGGAAAGCGCCGAAGAAGGGGGAATGGTTAGGGGAGTCCTAATGGGAGAGAGGTCGGGGAGAAGAGAAGAAATCTGAGGGAACGTAAAGTCTTGGCCACAGCCCGACCTCCACGTCAAGTGAGAGCCTGGGTCCCTTAGAAGGCGGAGCTGCATTTGGGTGGGAGGTCACTGGTGAGCTGAGGTCTTGATTGCACTGTAGGGGTACAGGTTTGCCCACAGGAAGGACCTGGAGGGTAGGAAGGCGAAGCAGGGATTTGGGTTAGTGGCTATTAGGGGTACCGTGTCTGTGTCCTCTGTAAATTACGAAAGAAAGCAAGCCTCTGGGACTTGAACCATGGTCAGCCATGTGGGAGTCCAGCACCCTTAACTACCACTCCACCTGCCGGCCCTGCACCTGGTATGTTTCTTAGACCACCAGATCTGGGACTTGAACCCATGGAGTTGGCCATGTGGGTGAGATGATCCAGTGTTTTTTTTTTTGTTTTTTTTTTTGTTTTTTTTTTTTTTGAGAGGTTTTTTCGCTATAGGGCGCGTGCGCTCGCCAGACAGAGAGAGACACACGAGACAGAAAGCGAGAAATCACCCCCTGGGGGGATGGTCACGCCGCAATCCCTTCTCCTCCATTCTCCTCTCGGGATCTTGGGCACACACGCACATGCGCCCGGCGTGAGTTTTAAGCCACCGGGTCCGGGACGCAAACCGCGGTCGACTACGTGGGAGTCCAGCGACATAGCCATTACGCTAACTGCTGGTTCCCGAGATCCAGTGTCTTAACCACCATATGACCTACTAAACCCATTTTATGAACTTTTTTAAATTTAACTTTATTGATTTATTTTAATTTGACCAGAGAAGGAGAGAGAAAAGCAAGCTGCCAGGTATGGGACTTGAACCACAGCTGGCCATGTGGGAATCCAGCACCCTTAACCACCACGCCCCAGCCAGCCCCAGGCTTAGGAACTTTTTAAAAGTTTATTTCTTTGAACCAGCAGATGGCATAATGATTACATCGCTGGACTCCCACGTAGTTGACCATGGTTCAAGTCCTGGACTTGGTGGGTTAAAACTCATGCCAGGCGCATGTGCATGTGTATTCAAGATCCTGAGAGAACAGAGGAGAAGGGATTGCTGTGTGGCCATCCCCCCTGGGGGGTTATTTCTTGCTTTCTGTCTCTCATCTCTCTCTCTGGTGAGTACACACAACCTATCATAAAAATCTCTCTCAAAAACCAGAAAAAGTTTATTTCTCCATGAGAGAGAAAGACAGAGAAAGAGGCACTCCCAGCAGAGTCCCCGCACTGCAGTAATCCCCAGTCTCAGGTGGCCCAGTGATAGGTGTGTATGTGCACGCACACACACGCACTTGTGCACACACACAGCATGCTCAGTGAGGACACGGTGTGAACCCAGGACCCCCCCTTCATCTTTAAAACAGGGCTGAATCCAGTGACCTCACTGGGCTGTGAGGAGAATATTGTTCACAACGTGCCCAACTAATAGAAGTTCTCCATGGATGTCAACTCACCTGCCATGGTTTAAAGTGGAAGAAGCACTTCAGGGTAAGTTCTTCAGGGCCACACAGTGTCACTGGGGGGACAAGGAGGCTGGGGCTTACCGGCCGGGAAGTAGTTTAGAGCGAGCAAGGGTCCATGATGTACCCACAGAAGTGGGATGTTGCCTCAAAGGCTCACTGACTGGAGAGAGGGCTGCGGTGGTTGGAAGCTCGGAGAAGAGGTGGGAGCTGGAAGGATGGGGTGAGGGTGTTGGAGAAGTGAGGGGGGCACAGAGGCAGGGGAGGTTGAGGCTCAGCTTGCAGGAGTCTGCCTGGACTGAAGCGGAAAGTTGGTGGAGCCAAGTATGACTTGGACAGGAGAGAAGCTAAGAGAGACTTTGAAGAGGGACGTGTCCACGGTAGAGTGAGGAGGCTATAGCAAACTACAGATTGCCGTTGGAGACCCGGGGATCCCCAAGACAGATGAACAGATGTTCCTTCGCTGCATCTAAGAACATGAGGTTTCCCTCTACAGCAGCAGCCCTGACCTTCTTTGGCTCTCTCTCTTTTTTTTTTTTTTTTAAGAGGTTTTTGCTATTGTGCACGTGCGCTTGCCAGACAGCCAGAGAGAAACAAAGAGACAGAAAGCGAGAAATCAGCCCCCAGTGGGGATGGCCACACCGCAATCCCTTCTCCTCCATTCTCCTCTCAGGATCTTGGGCACGCACGCACACGCGCCAGGTGTGAGTTTAAGCCATCAGGTCCGGGACTCGAACCGCGGGAGGCTACATGGGAGTTCGGCGACACAGCCATTATGCCAACTGCTGGTCCCTCTTTGGCTCTCTTTAAAATGTGCATTAGTATTTGTTTCTCAAGTCAGGGTCTCACTGTTGCGGTCCTTCTGCCTCAGCCTCCCTGCGGGGATGACAGGCAGTACCACCAAGCCAGGCTCTTTCAGATAAGGTGTCGTGCTGCCCACAGGTCATGGTCCTCCTCCCCCTGCCTCCCAAGTTGCTGGGGTTACAGACACATGCCCACTGCACGTGGCCTTTCGGCTGGACTGGGAATCGAACTGGACCTCCTATATGACCCCAGCCTGTGGAGCACAGTGTCTTAGCAGTGCACACCCCATGCCTGGGCCTAAACACACGTTAGTATTTTCAAGGCTCTGAGAAGTGCCCCAAAAAAGCTTGTTCCATTTTGTTTAACCAGTATTTCCGAGATGAACTTAGCCTTGGAATCCCGCGGGACATCTCAAGGGGCCAATATTCCAAAGGACACTCTTTACGACATGCCACTATAGGGAAAGTAGGTGTGAGTCCTGCTCTTGACCTACTAGGTGTTGTGCCTTGGGCAAGTCTCTGCCTCCCAGAGCCCCCTTTTCTCGGGGTCATTGTGAGAATTAAGGGGATGTATGTAGCTATATTGTGTGTGGCTCACAGTCTGGATTTGCTGCGTGCCCCTCCCTGTCAGACCTGGCCCTGCCTCTCCCCCTGACCAGGCTCTCCGACCTGCGGGCTCCACGTGGGCTGCTTTGGCAGCTGGCATCTAATGGGCCAGGTGGAGCCTTGACTGGATTTCTCCTGTGGGAACCCCACAGCTGTCTCTGCCCATGTGGGTCCTGGCATGATGGACACCAGAAATGCCCAAATGGACACCACGGGTAGGACCACAGCTCCAGGGGTCCAGCCAAGCCCTGGCCCGAGGACTGCCAGGAAGAAGGCTGGTGTTGAGCCCACCATACCAGGAGTCAGCCAGGTAGGGATCTGCACTCACGTTCTGACCCCTCCACTCCCAGCGGCCACTGTTTCCTCCCCCTACCCAGATTTCCTCCCCACTGCTTTAACTAAGACTCTGTTACCAGGGACACTAAACCCAATTCCAACTGGATTAAGCAGAAAAGACGATATATCAGCATGGGTAACTGGCCAACCCATCAGAAGGCTTCGGTATGGCTGGATCAAGGTGCTGAATGAGTATCTCTGCTCTGCCTTCCTCTGTCATGCTGGATTCACTCTCAGGCAGGCTTTTCCTGCTAGGTGGTCAGCAATCCCCTGGTCTCTCCAGACCTACATCTTCCTATTTTAGCATCTCCAACAGAAAGAGCACCTCTTTGCACTAGTTGAAGCAAGTCTCTGGAATCACTGTCACTGGCCTAGATTGTGGTCACGTGCTCATCCCTGAGTCAGTCACCATGGCAGGGGGAAGTGGCCTGGATCTCTTGAGTTAGTGGAGATAGAGATGATAGTTGGCTCCACTGAGTCCCATAGGCCAAAGAGGGAAGGGCAGATTCCCACTAAAAGAACGCTGGCTTCAGGACCAGCAGCTAGCGTAATGGCTATGTCTCTGAACTCCCAAGTAGCTGACCATGGTTCGAGTCCCGGACCTGGTGGCTTAAACTCATGCCGGGCACATGTGTGCACGTGCCCAAGATCCCAAGAGGAGAAGGGATTGCGGAATGGCCATCCCCCTCGCGGGGTGATTTCTCGCTTTCTGTCTCTCTGTCTCTGTCTTTCTGGTGAGCGCACGCGCCCTATAGCAAAAACCTCTCCAAAAAAAAGAAAGAAAGAGAGAAAGAAAGAGAGAAAGAAAGAGAGAAAGAAAGAAAGAAAGGAAGGAAGGAAGGAAGGAAGGAAGGAAGGAAGGAAGGAAGGAAGGAAGGAAGGAAGAGAGGGATGCTGGTGAGCGAGGCAAGAACTGCCTACCCGCTCTGCTGGGTGCCTTCCATGGCTTCCAGCTGCTCATGGCTCCCGCCCACTGCCTCTCCTGCCCCAACTTGCATCCTGAGCAGCGTAAGCTTTCCCTACTTGGCAGTGCCAAGCTGAGACTGCAGAGCACAGAGAAGACCCTCCTTCCCATCCAATTCTCCCAGGGCCAAAACAGCACCATAAAAAAGTCAATGTTCAGGGTTAGCAGGTGTGGCATGATGGTTAAAGTGCTGGACCTCCACATGGCTGACTATGGTTCAAGTCCCAGACCTGGCAGTGTGCTTTCTCACTTTTCTTCTCTCTGCCATATAGCAAATTTAAAAAATAATAATAACAAATAAAATTAAATAAATTCTTTTTTAAAAAGTCAACATTCGGGGCCTGCAAGTGTCATGGTAGTTAAGATTCCCACATGGCTGACTGCAGTTCAAGTCCCAGACCTGGTGTCTTGAAACTCACTCCAGGCACATGTGTGTGTGTGTGCCCAAAATCCCAAAAGGAGAAGACACTGCAGCATAGCCATCTCCCAATGAGGGCTTTTTGCTCTCTCTCTCTCTCTCTCTCTCTCTCTGTTGCCCTCTGCCTATGACCTATGTTCCAAATTGGAGCTTCCCCTAGGGCAGAGGGAGGACCCGGAGAAGATAAATTTTGGAGGCAGACCTGGGCGAAACTCCAGGGCTTCACTTCAACAACCACACCCAGTCCTGTCACTTACCCCATGTATGACCTTGAACATGTCACCACACCCCTTCGAACCTCATTTGTTTCATGTATGTTGTGGTGAGTGCTAACTGGGTTAAATCCCTGGAAGGCACCTGGCACAGGCCGTGCCTTACGGTAGGTGCCAGTCAGTGTTAGCTTGCATCAGAGTCTTTTATTTTGACAACTATTATCAATTAGTCAATCGAGTCAGGTTAATTGGTGTTTGCTGACTCAAGGGAGGCTTCAAGCTCCGTCTGCCACTAGCTTGGGGTCTCCTGACTGGAGAGTGATAGATCGAAACCCTATTGCAGAGCCTGAGCTCTGAAGCCATGGACATTGTAGAAGACCCTCCCTCAGACCCCGTCAAGGTCCGAAGGCCCCAGGAGGATCTCAAGCCGTCTTTAGGTGATGCCCTTGGCTCAGGTACTACTCGGGACTCCAGGTTCATACCAGAACCTGCTGCACTTCACAACCTCACCCGCCTGGCCGGGGGCCTGCACACCAGCCCCTCTCAGCCTGCCTCTTGGTGTCCCTTCATCTCTCTCCAAAGTCTTCTCAGTTAGGCACGTGATCTCACTGTCCCTAAGGCCACAAGAATGCCCAAGGATGGATGCAGGCATTCACTCCAGAAGGGACATTCAGGGCAGCCCTTAAGCCAGCACCATGGGCATCTCTGTTGCAGGTCGTGTTTCCAGATACTGCAGAAACGGGCAGTGGGAAGCAGCCCTCATCAGCTCCAGGAGGACCAGAGGAGGAGTCCAGACACAGAGAAGTACATGAGGAGGGACCTCCAGATCTCAGGACCCAGGAGCAAGACCTCCAATGAAGCCAGAGTGAGCTGGGGGGCTTCCCAGGACAGGTCTAGGAGAGAACCCCTGACTCAATTTGAGGAGGGAGAAAACTGAGAACTCCCAAACTAAGGCAGAGCCACCCAGCTGTGGCACCCGTACCATTTCTTTTTCTTAGCACAATTGCACTAAGTAATTATTTTTGTGAGCCTTTTGTCTGAGTTCCAAGGCTCAACTACAGCCTTCTTTCACGTGTCTTATGTCTTCTCAGCCTCAAACCTCTCATGTCTGGTAGTATGCCTGGTGTATCATAAGTGCTCAAAAAAATATTTATTCACTGAACAGAAAAGAGGCCAAGAGACATGGAAACACACAGATTGTTATATGACTATCATTCTTTTCTAAATAATGTATATATTTTTAAACTTTTCTACGTTAAGAATGTTTTCTTTAGAATTATTTATTTAATTTTATTTATTCATTCCTTTTTTATTCATTTGACCAGAGAGAGAGAGGGACAGTGAGATAGCAAGCCACCAGGTCCAGGACTCGAACCATGGTCTGCCATGTGGGAGTGTCCGGTGCCTTAACCACCACACCACCCACTGGTCCCAAGAATGTATTTTTTTCTAAAAAAAGAAAATCAAGAGAGGCAAAGTGAAAGACGTGGGTGATAGGAACAGTAAAGAGTAGCTGGCTTACCGTTTACATCTGGTTAGAACCCTGACCTCCCAAATACCCTGCTCTGTGTGAAAATTAACCTTCTACATGAAACCACATCCACGTTTGAGCCTTCCTGAGACAAGTGGAAATAGAAACATTTCAACATATCTGTTTCATCAACCTGGCAAGTCGTTTAGACCGCCTTAAAACTGTCTTTACCATCATCTATTTCTTTCTTTCTTTCTTTTTTTTTTTTTGGAGAGGTTTTTGCTTTAGGGCGCATGCGCTTGCCAGACAGACAGAGAGAGTCATAGAGACAGAAAACGAGAAATCACCCCCCCCAGGGGGGATGGTCATGCTGCAATCCCTTCTCCTCCATTCTCCTCTTGGGATCTTGGGCACGCATGCACACGCGCCTGGCATGAGTTCTAAACCACCGGGTCCGGGCTGCAAACCGCAGTCAACTACGTGGGAGTCCAGCGACATAGCCATTACGCTAAATGCTGGTTCCCACCATCATCTATTTCTTAAAATATGCCTGAAATAAACAATTGGTCATTCAGTCAATGTTTTGCGTACAAAGATACTCACTGTCACATTTTTTTTTCTCACTGTCACATTTTAAATCAGAAATCCTAAATGCCCATACAATAGAGAAATTATTATTTATAGCTACCTATAAATATGGAATTTTATGTTTTCATTAAGAAGCATATTTATGAAGGATTTCTAGAATGGGAAAAATTAAGCTATAATATTTGAAAAAAGTAGATTACAGAATTGTATATACAATAGCAATGTAAAAATATGGGGACCAGCATGTGGTGTAATGGTTACATTGCTGGGCTCCCACATAGTCAACTGCAGTTTGAATCCCAGACCTGACAGCTTAAAACTCATGCCGGACACATATGTGTACATGCCTAAAATCCCAAGAGGACAATGGAGGAGAAAGGATTGTGGTTTGGCCATTGTCCCTGGGCAGTGATTTCTCGCTTTCTGTCTCTCTATCTCTCTGGCGACCACACATGCCTGATAGCAAAAATCTCTTTCTAAAAAAAAAAAAAAAGAATATGCAGTTATATGAAGAACAAGTAAATAAATCCCCATTAAAATATGCAAAGGGTGGCTAGCAGGTAGCATGGTGGTTAAGGTGCTGAATTCACACATGACTACGATTCAAGTCCTGGAACTGACAACTTGAAAATCATGCCAGGCATGTGTGTGTGTGTGTGCTCAAAATCTCAGGAGGAGAATGGAGAAGGGACTGGTGTGGCCATCCCCCCTGGGGGGTGATTTCTCACTTTCTCTCTGTCTCTTTCCAGCAAGCGCATGTGCCCTATGGCAAAAAAAAAAAAAATAAATAAATAAATAAATAAAAAATTGGGTCATTGGAAAAGTCATGACTCATTTTTGCATAGAAAAATATGTCATGACTTTTCTGATGACTATATATATATATATTTATATAGTATAAATAATATATATATATATATATACATATATATATACACACACATGCATACATAAGAAGCCAGCACTTGACACTGGATTCCACATGTCCGATTGTGCAGTTCCAGTCCTGGATCCAGCGGCTTAAAAAAGTCTCTGGGTACATGTGCATATATGTCCAGAACCCTGAGAGGAGAATGGAGGAGAAGGGAATGCAATGTGTTCATTCCCCCCAGGAGGGATGATTTCTCATTTTCCCTCTCTCTCTCTTTCCAGCAAGCACACACATCTCCCTGGCAAACAAACAAATATGTGTATATATATATATACACACACACACACATTATATATATATATATATATATATACACACACATATATATTTATACATGTGTGTTCTATATATTACATATATAAAAATATATAACATATATAGAATATATCGTGTAGAATAATATATGTACTATATATACATCTATAATATATATTATATATATATTTCACACTCACACACACACACATATAAAACATACATATAAGAAGAAGCCTGGAAGAACTATTCCAGAATATTAAAATGAGCTCAGACAATGTGTGCGACGTGCGAAATTCGTGTTTGTTATTCATTTCCCAGGTATTGAGTATATACCTCCTGTGCACCTAGCCCTGTAGGAATGTAACACAGTGCCCAGACCAGGAGCTGAGGTTCCCTTTGCTTTGCCCAGTGAGAAGCAGTCATCTTGGGCCTCCCACGGAGAGCCTGGGGAGCTGCGAGCAGGCCAGGATCAGGCCAAGCCGCAGAGCGAGCTGCAGTTGCTGTCTTCCAGGGTTCCCGCAGCACCCGAAAGGCTACAGCAGCCAGGAAAAGAGGCCGAGGACCAGCAGAGGAGGCAGCAGAACCCAGGGACTGCGGAGGGTCAGCCACCCGAGAGCTGCCAGGTAACCGGCCCAGAGATACCAGCAGACAGGAATGGAAAGGCCAACCCACAGAGGAGGCCCAGGAGCCTCCCGTTCCCCCCGTCCTGATGCACGTGAGTTTGCTCCCTCTGCACTGGACAGATGGGCACCCGGCCTGTGTGGGTCACTGCGGTAGTCCTCGAGCAGGCACCATTTACGTCTTGTTTCCAGAATGCGCCCTCGATATGGCAGTGGGTTCAGAGCAGGTGGGAGGTGTGGGGTTTTGTATTCAGATAAAATTGGGGCATGCTGGGTTTTTGTTTTTGTTTTTTTTGAGAGGTTTTTGCTATAGGGCGCGTGCACTGCCAGACAGACAGAGAGAGACAGAGAGACAGAAAGCGAGAAATCACCCCCCAAGGGGATGGTCACGCCGCAATCCCTTCTCCTCCATTCTCCTCTCGGGATCTTGGGCACGCACGCACACGCGCCCGGAGTGAGTTTAAGCCACCGGGTCCGGGACGCGAACCGTGGTCGACTACGTGGGAGTCCAGCAACATAGCCATTACGCTAACTGCTGGTCCCGGGACATGCTGGGTTTTTAAAAGCTGAAAGAGGGCTGGCTCAGTGGAGGAAGGTTGCAGACTTGGTTCCCTGGTTGATCTCTAACGCTGGGCATGTGACTTGTGATCCAAGAAAGCTGGGAGTGGATGGTGATGTGAGACCCTTTCGGGAGCGCTTGTCTTGCTCTTGCGCTCTCATGAAAGCAAGGACAAGAACCTGGGCCCTTCCGTGCGGGTCTGCACCACAGAGCACTGCACTATTGCTGTGCCACCAGCAGTATTTAATACCGGGTCGTTGGGAAAGTCATGAAGTATTTTTCTGTTTTCCAGGACCAGCAGTTAGCGTAATGGCTATGTCGCTGGACTCCCATATAGTCGACCACGGTTAATTGAAGTTTTATTTGTAATAGTTGAAAACTGGGAACAGCCCAAATATCCATCAATAAGTGAATGGATCAAGAAATTGTGGTAGGGAACCAGCAGTTAGCGTAATGGCTATGTCGCTGGACTCCCACGTAGTCGACCACAGTTCGCGTCCCGGACCTGGTGGCTTAAAACTTACACCGGGCGCATGTTTGTGTGTGCCCAAGATCCTGGATCTTTCTGGCGAGCGCACACGCCCTATAGCAAAAACCTCTCCAAAAAAAAAAAAAAAGTATTTTTCTGTTTTCCTATGCAAAAATGCATCATGACTTTGCCGACAACCCAGCAGCTTTGCGAGGTATAACTAGCATGCACTTGCACAGAGGTCAAGGGTACAGTCTTACGTGTTGTAATATGTACACACCCTCGGAACCATCACCACAACCGAGAAAACACACGTCCCTCACTCCCAGCACGTCCTCCTCCCTCCTCAGATGGGCCCCTATCTCCTGGCAGCCACTGACCGTCGGTATAGATCAATTCATTGCTCCTGGAATTCTACATAAATGAAATCATACAGTATATATGATTTCTACCTGGCTTCTTTCACTCTGCATGATTATTTTGAGGTTCACCTATGCTGTTGTGTGGATCAGTTATTTATCCTTTTTATCACTCATTAATATCCCATTGTGTGGATATACTACAATTCTTTCCTTTTTTTTTTTTTTCTTTAAGGTTTTAGCCATAGGGTGCATGTGCTCCCCATAGAGAGACAGTAAGAGGGAAAATGAGAAATCACCCCTCAAGGGTGTTGGCCGCACCACAATCTCTTCTTCTTCATTCTCCTCCTGGGACTTTGGGCATGCATGCACATGTGCCTGGCGTGGTTTTCAAGCTGCCAGATCTGGAATTTGAACTGTGGTCAGCCATGTGGGAATCCAGTGCTGTAACCACCATGCCACCTGCTGGCCCCAATATACCACAATTTCGTTTTTTTTTTTTTTTTTTTTTTTTTTGAGAGGTTTTTTGCTATAGGGTGCGTGCGCTCGCCAGACAGACAGAGAGAGACATAAAGACAGAAAGCGATAAATCACCCCCCAGGGGGGATGGTCACACCGCAATCCCTTCTTCTCCATTCTCCTCTCGGGATCTTGGGCACGCACGCACACGCGCCCGTCATGAGTTCTAAGCCACCAGGTCCGAGACACGAATTGTGGTCGACTACGTGGGAGTCCAGCGACATAGCCATTACGCTAACTGCTGATTCCCTACCACAATTTCTTGATCCATTCACTTACTGATGGATATTTGGGCTGTTCCCAGTTTTCAACTATTACAAATAAAACTTCAATTAACAGGAGCTAGCAGATGGTGTAGTGGTTATGTCCCTGGACTCCTACATGGCTGATCAGGGTTCAAGCTCCAGAGCCAGTGGCTTAAATTCATGCCGGGTGCGTGTGCATGCGTACTCAAGATCCTGGGAAGAGAATGGAGGAGAAGGGATTGTGGCATGGCCATCCCCCTGAGGGGTGATTTCTCACTTTCCCTCTCACTGTCTCTGTCTCTCTCTCTGGCAAGCACCCTAAGGCAAAAACCACTAAAAAAATAAATAAATAAAAAATAAATAAATAAAACCCTCATACCAGGTGCATGTGCATCCAAGATCCCAGGAAGAGAATGAAAAAGGGACTGCAGTGTGACCGTCCCCCCAGGGGATGATTTCTCACTTTCTCTGTCTCTCTTTCTCTCTCTGTTGAGCATAAGTACCCTAAGGCAAAAACCTCTTTTAAACATTTCAGTGAACATCCCTGTGGATATATTCTTTCATTTCTCTTGGGCAAATACCTAGGAGTGTATGTATGTTGAACTTAAGAAGCTGCTGGGGCCAGCAGGTGGCACGGTGGCTAAGGGCACTGGACTCCCACATGGTTGACTGAGGTTCAAGTCCAGGACATGACAGCTTGCTTTCTCACTTTCTCTCTCTTGCTCTGTCCCTCTCTGGTCAAATTTAAATAAATAAAATTAAATAAAATAATTAAAAAAAAAAGAAACTGCCAAACTTCTCTAAAGTGCCTTTACCATTTCACGTCCCCACCAGCAATGCATGAGCATTCCAATTGCTCCACAGTCTCCCAAAAGTTGGTGTGGTTGGTCTTTTTAATATTAAGCATTCTCAGAGGCAGAAAGTGGTACAGCAGTAAAACCAATACCCTGCAAAGCCATCCCACATGAGAAGGTTCCCAGTTCGAGTCCGGAGATCTTCCTGAGCACCTGGGGCACCTACTTGCCTATGATCAGGGCTGTCTGAAAGTTGGGAGCAGATTGCAGCATCAAGACTGTTGCATTCTCTCTCTCTCTCTCTCTCTCTCTCTCTCTCTCTCTCTGACTGATTGACTCATGGGAGAAATGAATGAATAAATTTAAAAATTTTTTTGGAAAATATTTTATTTTACTTTATTTACTTAGTTATTTTAATCTGACCAGAGAGGGACAGAGTGAGAGAAAGAGGAGTGTGGGGGGTAGTGAGAAAGCAAGCCACCAGGTCCAGGACTCGAACCGTGGTCAACCATGTGGGAGTCCAGCACCTGGCCCCAATTTTTTTTTTTTTCAGAGAAAGATTTTTGCTATAGGGCACGTGTGCTCACCAGAGAGACAGAAACAGAAAGCGAGAAATCATCCCTCAGAGAGGATGGCCATGCTGGAACCCCTTCTCCTCCATTCTCTTCTCGGGATTTTGGGCACGTATATACACACACCCAGAGTGATTTAAGCCCCTGGGTCTGGGACTTGAACCGTATTTGAGTTCATGAAAGTCCAGTGATGTAATCATTATGCCATCTGCTGGTCCCTGAATAAACTTTTAGAAAAAGTTGGGCCATGGCCCAGTAGGTGGCATAAAGGTTGCAGCCACTGGATCCCACATGGCCGACTGTATGGTTCGAGTCCCACACTTGGCGACTTAAGAGACACATGCGTGTGCATGCATACCCAAAGTCCCAAGAGGAGAATGGAGGAGAAAGGATTGCAGCACGGCCATCCCCCCTGGGGGTGCTTTCTCACTTTCTCTCTATCTCTCTCCAGTGAGCACACATACCCTATAGCAAAGCTTAAAAAAAAATTAAGGGCCAGCAGTTAGTGTAATGGCTATGTCGCTGGACTTCCATGTAGTCGACCGCCGTTTGAGTCCCGGACCCGGTGGCTTAAAACTCATGCCAGGCGCGTGTGCATGCATGCCCAAGATCCCGAGAGGAGAACGGAGGAGAAGGGATTGCAGTGTGGCCATGCCCCCTGGGGGGCGATTTCTCACTTTCTGTCTCTATGTCTCTCTCTGTCTGTCTGGCAAGCGCACGCGCCCTATGGCAAAAACCTCTCCAAGAAAAAAAAATCAACAAAAAAGAACACCATGAAGAATTCTTAGTCTTTGAAACAACCCTTGGGAAATACCATTTAAAAGGGATCTTCTCACTTCTCCAGGCTCTCCCTTCCATGGAGAAGCATGGCCCTCGACCTTAGGTAGGCCATACTTTCTCTGGGTCTCAATTTTTCATCCTTCAGAATATGGGAATACTTGTGCTGCCTTCCAGGGCCGCCGGGAGAACTCGGTAAGATGCCTGCAGAGCCTGGGCTGAAGTGTGTGATGACTAGTCTCTAGGAACGGGTGGAGATCCACCTGGCAACCATCCTTATCCTTGTCCTCGGCAGGGCCCAGGGTATCAGTCCCCCCCAGGTCACCAGGCAGCAAATGGGTCAGACACGATGCAGCCCACAGAGCTTCCTTGCACCCTGGACGGCTGTGGACAGCCACTGGTAGGCGAGGCCCCCAACGAGGCAGGCAGCCCACGCATCGGGCTGCAGGGGGCTCTGCTGGAACCTGGCTCAGGGGAACAGGAAGAGGACAGCTCCCAGGAACAAATGCCCCTGACACCTGTGGTGACTCCAGAGGAAAAGACAGCCAACTCCTTCCTGCCATCCACATCAAGGTCTAAAGCACCCAAAGAAAGGTATGCCATCCTCCAGTGCCTTCCCTGCCCTGCTCCCTGCCAGTGCAGTGCGTTCTAGTCCTGAGGGCTCCTGATCTTGAACCTTAGACATGCCATACCCCTCTGGGCCTCAGTTTCCCCCACTGTAGTGTAGCTCTAATAACAGAGTTCACTGTTCTGTGGCATATGTGATGCTCTTGGACACATGAGGTGTGAGGGAAAGAGGAGCCCATCAGAGATGAGGCTGGGGTGGAACAAAGTGCCCCGGGGGCTGACAGGTGGGTGCAAGGGGTAAGCTCTGAGCTGAGCCCTCCCTCACCAGAGGTTTCTTCCCTATTTAGGGGTGAGGCTGTGGACACCCAGCAAGCACTAAGGCCTTCTCCTCCGCCAGTAAGTAGGGACACCGTGCAGATGGAGAAGGGGTGTGTGGTGAGGGGGGACCAGGAGGAAGAGGGTAGAGGCAGAAATGGGATGGTGCATGGAGTCACACTGGGAAAAGTGGGAGTGCATGCCCATGTGTGTACATATCTGTGCATACGTGTGTGAGTGCTTGCACGTGTGCATGTGTGTACATGTGGGATGGGGGTCGAGGGTGCTCTTATACTCTGGAGCCCCTAGGCTCACCCTAGGTAGGGGCTTATTCCACATCAGCAGGGGTTTCCTCCACGCATTTGCCCACAGGTGCAGCCACACACTCCAGATCTTCCCCACCCTTTCCAGCCACCCCCACCCTGCCACCCTGCCACTGCCTAATTGTCTCTAGTCCTTGGACTTGACCAGGCAGCCTGCAGTCAGCCCTCTTCTTGCCTTTGCCAATATGAGCCTTTTGCCAGCAGATGGCGTATCGGTTAGGTCTCTGGACTCCCATATGGCTGACCGCAGTTTGAGTCCCAGACCCAATGACTTGAAACTCACACTGGGCTCATGTGTGTGGGTGCCCAAGATCTCAGGAGGAGAGTGGGAGAGAAGGGATTGTGGCATGGTGATCCCCCTGGGGGTGATTTCCTTCTGTCTGTCTCTCAGGTAACTGCATATGCTTTCAGGCAAAACCTCTTTAAAAAAAAAAAAAGAGCCTCTGTCTCTGCTATATTCACTGTCAAAAGCCATCATGGCTACATGCAACCAGCCAGGTACCCTGAACCTGAGCAGCTCAACGCGGCTGGAGAAACCCTTGTAAATGGGCTTTGCTTTCAGCAAGTCGCTCCTGCCCAGTGCTCCCTGTAGGGCTCCACTGTCCCCTGGCCACGCCCCTCTCCTGTGCTCCGGGGTGTCCTTTCACCATGCTTCCTCCAGGGCCTTCACCTCATCTCCCCCAAGTCCACTCCCTTTCTGCCTTCGTTTGGTTACAAAGGAAGCTGTGGAGACAGGTCCCTGCCCCACCTCCTCCTGTAGATCCATTCCCTGTTCACTAGATCCCATTCCCACCTACACACACACACACACACACACACACGCACACACACTTGAGTAATCCTCCCTTTTCTTTTTTAAAAATTTGCTAGAGGGCACATGTATTTACGAAAGAGAGAGAGAGAGAGAGAGAGAGAGAGAGAGAGAGAGAGAAACCACCTCCCCAGGTGGGATGGCCACTCTGCAATCCCTTCTCCTCCATTCTCCAGTAGGGATTTTGGGCACACATGCACATGCTCCTAGTGTGCTTTTTGAGCCACCAGGTCCAGGGCTCGAACCATGTAGTTGGCTGTGTGGGATCCAGCCGCCTTTTTTTTTTATAAATTTAGATTTTGTTGACAAGTCTAACTTCTTTTTATTTATTTCTTTATTTTATTTTGATTAGAGAGGGACAGAGTGAGAGAGAGAGGGAAAGTGAGGAAAGCAAGCCACCAGGTCCAGTACTCGAACCGTGGTCAGCCATGTGGGAGTCCAGCGCTCTCAACGCCACCTGCTAGTTCAGGGATCCAGCCACCTTAATCACCAACAGCACTAGCTGGCCCTATCCTCCCTTTTCTGTAAGACCAT
Organism: Tupaia tana; assembly: GCA_026018925.1. Lineage (NCBI taxonomy): Eukaryota > Metazoa > Chordata > Mammalia > Scandentia > Tupaiidae > Tupaia > Tupaia tana. Next base: position 86,027,664 of record JAKSZU010000007.1, on the reverse strand, counting down.
TCCCCATTTGCACACAAATGGTACCAAACACCAGCCCCTCCCTGGACCCCTCTAGTCACAATCCTCCTCCCTTTACCACACAGTCCCTCACCAGCTGTCGCCCTCACTCACCCCACTCACTTGTCTTCTTCAACCTGTCCCAATATGAAACGTCTTATTGCGCTCTCACGAATCTCCACCTTGCTGAATCTATCCTTATAGAACCCATCGCAAGCAGTGGCATTCGGGCAGTGGCTCCTCCTCCTCAGTACCACCTTCTCCTGGCTGCAGGACAGCCCGTCCTGTCCCCTCCCATGCCACTGCAGGCTCCTTCTCAGTTTAATTCCAACTCCTCACCATCTCTGCTCTCAGGGCTCCACCCTCTCATCTCATCTTCCGTCTCCACTGTCTCTCTGGGTGACTTCATCTGGTCTTTCTGAGGATTCCAAATCCATATCTGCAGGCCCTACCTTGCCTTCATTCATTCATTTAAGGAGATTTTTGCTATAGGGCACATGTACTCACTGAAGAGACCAACAGAAAGCAAGAAATCACCCCCCAGGGAGGGATGGCCACACTGCAGTCTCTTCTCCTCTCAGGATTTTGGGCACGCATGCACACACACCCACATGAGTTCCAAGCCTCTGGGTCTAGGACTTGAACCATGGTCAGCCATATGGGAGTCCAGCAACTTAACTATTATGCCATCTTCTGGTCCCCAGACCTTGCCTTTAAAGTCCAGGCTCAGGGTCCAACAGATGGCATAGCAGTTACATTGCTGGACTCCCACATGGCTGACCATGGTTCAAGTCCCAGACCTGGTGGCTTGAAAATCATGCTGTGTGTGTGTGTGTGTGTGTGTGTGTGCGTGTGCTTGCCCAAGATCCCCAAAGAAGAAAGGGGGAGAAGGGATTGCAGTGTGACCATCCACCCTGGGAAGTGATTTCTCACTTTCCCTGTCTTTCTCTCCAGTGACCATATGCACCCTAAGGCAAAAACCTCTTTAAAAAAAATCCAGGATCATCTATTCAGCTGCCTAACTGAATTCCACTTGTGTGGTTAATTCACTTCTTTAATTCTTCTTCTTCTTCCTCTTCTTCTTCTTCTTCTTTTTTTTTTTTTTTTTTTTTTGAGAGGTTTTAGCTGTAGGGTGCGTGTGCTCACCAGAAAGACAGAGAGAGACAGGACACAGAAAGCGGGAAATCACCCCCTAGGGAGGATGGCCACGCCGCAATCCCTTCTCCTCCATTCTCCTCTCGGGATCCTGGGCACGCATGCACATGCGCCCGGTGTGAGTTTAAGCCGCCGGGTCCGGGACTCAAACCGCGGTTGGCTACATGGGAGTCCAGCAACATAGCCATTACGCCAACTGCTGGTCCATTAATTTGCTTCTGACACTGAAACTGGACATGACCAGGGAAGAACATGTGACTTCCCATCTCAAACCTGGACCTTTGCTGATCTTCCTCATCTCAACAAATGACACTGCCTTCCACCCAGGGCTCCTAGCAACCAGCTCACAGTCACACTGGATTCCTTTTTTTCCCACTGCAATTCCTTCACACCCCGTGCCCCAGCAAGCCCTGCCTTGTACTACCTACTGAACAAAACCCGAATCTATTCTTTCCTTCCACTCCCTCACAACTGCCCTGGCCCAAGCCTGGTCCTTACAATAAGATTCAAAATCTTCACCAAGACCCATATGGCCATATGTCTACCCATCTGGTCTAATATTCATCCCTCAAATAGGCCAGTTTTCCCACCTCAGGACCTTTGCACATGGCAGTCCTTGTGCCTGAAATGCTTCACACAGAGGTTCTCAGGACCGACTCCATGGAGCTAGTCAGGTCTCAGCTCAAGTGTCACCTCCTCAGCAACGCCTTCCCTAGGTGCCTGAGCTCCAGAAGCCTGTCAGCCACAGGCACCCTATCACACTGCCCCCCTTCATTATCTTCGTAGTAGTTTCTCTATCTGAGGTCATCTTGTTCATTTGAAAATCTATGTATTACCTAGAACATGTACTCTATGAGGACAGCCACTCTACGTTACTCACTGCTTTATGCTGTATGTCTAAATGTCCAGCAATAAGGATTTGTCCAATCAATGAATGCAGGAGAATAATACTAAGTACGAGATCACGGACTGCTGAAAAGTCAGATGAGCAATAGGACACGTTTCTCACCTGTGCATTTCCTCCTTCTCCCTGTCAGCGGTGCAGCCTGGGCAGGGTGGACACTGTAAGGGAGGACAGATGAGGGCACGACTTGATTCCATAAATAACGTACCGAGTAGCTATTGGCAGGAGGGAAAGAGGCAGGAAGCAGGGGCTGCACCCTGCTCCTGAGGATTGTGGCTGGGCTGGTGAGACCAGCAGAGATGAGAGAAATGTCAAGAAATGTTGCAGGGAGGGACCAGGAGATGGCATGATGATCATGTTGCTGGACTCTCATGTAGTCGACCACGGTTTGAGTCCCAGACCTGGTGGCTTAAAGGAACTCACACCTGGTGTGTGTGTGCACGTGTGTGCCCAAAATCCCAAAAGGAGAATGGAGGAGAAAGGATCGTGACATGCCCATTTCCCCAGGGGGTGATTTCTCACTTTCTGTCTCTCTCTCTCCCTCCGTCAAGCGCATGGCCCTATAGCAAAAACGTCTCTTAAAAAAACCCCAAAAAACAAAAAACAACCTCCCCCTCCAAAAACAAGAAACGTTGCAGGGAAGGAGCCTTGACGTGCTCAGACAGCCTTTCTGGAAAGAGAGGGCTGATAATAGGCCAGGTGGGGGGATGGGAGATGGACAGAGCCAGGGGGTGGAAAGGCTGCCCAGGCAGCAGGCCCAGCACGGGCACAGGTACAGAGGTGGGAATGAACATGGAGCGAGGGGCCACGAGGGGCAAGAGTGTTGAATAGGGTGGACGGCTGCTGGGAAGCTCGACTGGCCAAGATCTAACCCTTCCGCCATGTGTAGCAGGTTCCCGCGTGCTGGTTACCAACTTGTCTGAGTCCAGAGAGGCAATGCGCTCACATACTCAAGGGACACAAAGTGGGTTTATTACAGCAAGAGACAACAGATGCCTAGGAGTTCCCAAAGGCTCAGGAAAGCTGCCTGGCGGAGGGAGTCTCATCGGCATGTAACCCACTTGCTGAAAGACCCCAGAAAGCAGCCCACCCTGGATTTTATACCCCAGAGCCATGCAATTTGCTGGCCTAAAGCATTGAAAGACATCCTGTTTCTAGTGGGGACTGAAACAGAGCCTGGACTGTCCCAGCCAGTCCCTCCCTACCTCAGGGCATTGCTGAAACATGGAAGCAACCCAAGTGTCCATCAATGGATGAATGAATAATCAAAATATGGTACATACGTAAAAGCAAATATTATTCGGCCTTGCAAAGGAAGGGAATTCCAACACACGGATGAACCATGAGACCATTATGCTAAATGAAGTAAGCTAGTCGGGACGGCTGCTGAGAAGCTCAGCTGGTCATGATCTAAACCTTCCGCCATGTGTAGCAGGTTCATACGTGCTGGTTACCAACTCCCAGCTAGCAGTTGGCGTGTAATGGCTATGTTGCTGGACTCCCATGTAGTTGACCATGGTTCAAATCCCGGACCCAGTGGCTTAAACTCATGCCAGGCATGTGTGCGTGTGTGCTCAAGATCCCGAGAGGAGAGTGGAGGAGAAGGGATTGTGGCATGGCCATCCCCCCTGGGGGCTCATCTCTCACTTTCTGTCTCTCTGTCTCTCTCTGTCTTTCTGGCGAGCACACGTGCCCTATAGCAAAAACCTGCCCCCGCAATAAATAAATAAATAAATAAATAAATAAATAAATAAATAAATAAAATCTAGTCACACAAAGGCAAAGTGACTCTACTTAGATACTTAGAATAGTCAAAAGCACAGATGAGGGAGAAGGCAGAACGTGCGCTGTGCGGGATGCGAGTCTCTAGGACCCCAAAACTCCCGGCTTCCCCCGCAACCCCATCTTCCCCAGATCCTGATTGAACTTCCAAGTCTGAAAAGAAACTGATCATCAACCAGATGACTAGAAATCGCTGCAGGACCACAAGAAATATGGGAAAGCAGGAAAATACCTCTCCTCCAAGGGAAAAGGATAACTCCTCTTCATCCACACACAGTTCAAGGGAATTCATGGAAATGTCTGATAAAGAATTCAGAACATTCAGAATGGCAAAACTAACAGAGATGGAAGAGAAGAGCGACAAGGAACTGCTGAAGAGGAAGGAGAAAGAAGTTGTTGAGTTCCAGGAGGTGAGGAAATTCATGCAAGATCTAAAAGAGGAATTTCACACTTTACAAAAGAATCAGATGGAACTGTTAGAGATGAAGGCTATAATACAGGAAGTCAAAATCTCCCTTGAAAGTATTAAAAGCAGACTAGATCGTACAGAAAATAGAATCTCAGACATAGAAGAGAAAATTGCTAGCCTAGAAAAATCCACCATGAAGACTGAGAAAATGGCCCAAAAATTTGAGACCAATATACGAGAAATACTAGATACCATCAAACGTCCAAACATCCGGATAATAGGCATCCCAGAAGGCAAAGAGACTCATGAGGGCATTGATAATCTATTCCATGAGATCCTGCAAGAAAACTTTCCAAACCTAGAGAGGCACTCAAAGATTCAGTCCCAAGAAATACAGAGGACCCCAAACAGAATCAACCCAAGAAGATCTTCTCCAAGACACATTATAGCCAGATTGACCAAAACAGCAGACAAAGACAAGATACTAAGATTGGCAAGAGAAAAACGGCAAGTTACCTACAAGGGATATCCCATCAGACTAACAGCAGATCTCTCATCAGAAACAATGCGAGCGAGGAAAGAATGGGAAAATATATTCAACGTGTTAAGGGAAAAGCAATTTCAACCGAGAATACTGTACCCAGCAAGATTATCATTTATTTGGGAAGAAAAGACATGAACATTCCCAGATAAACAAAATCTGAAAGACTTTACCAGCACCAGACCAGATCTCCAAGAAGTTCTTAAGGGAGTGCTATGTCAGTAAAATTAAATGCAGACACACAGAAATAAAAGTTCAAAAATTAAGAAAATGGTCAACCTAATTGTAGGGACAATGTCTGGAGATGAATATTATATCCCAGAATTCAATCTGGAAGATCGAGCCTTAACAGAAGAAAGATTAAGTACATGAGACGGAACTGATGAAACAACATTCTGTGGCTGGACTAAAATATTGCTGCTTTTCTTCTAAGCTTTGTTGTCTGGTTTTAAAGGATTTTTGTCCTGTCTTGAGCTGTCAATAGGTGCATGTACCTACTATTTGAACAGAATACTAACCTGTTTCTAGGCTTTAAGTTTCAAGGAAATATCATTACCAGTTCAAAACTGCTCTTCTTGAAATTAACAGCTGGACTTGCTATTGAAAGTAGTTAGATTACTTATGATATTGTGTGATCAACAAAATGTTGGGGGAAAGGGAATGGAAGACAACTGTATATAGCAGAGATAGTGTAATAAGAGAGTGGGAAAGAACAAAGGGTCAAACATGGGGTAAAAAACATATATATACATATACATATGTATGGAAGTAGAAATGAAATATTATTGATGATAACATGCATGATTAAGCAACTATCCAGTTTATTCTAGATGGGAAACCACATTTAATATGTTGTGATGATGCTCAGGGAATGAATGTTAAGTAATTTAAAAAAAAAGTTGCAGGAGAAAAAAAAAACAGTAAAACTGTTCATATCGAAATTAAAAAAAAAATGCATATTTGATGACTGTAGTAAGCTATATAGCCCCAGCTGGGTACTACTTTATAATATGTTCATTCTATTCACTGAGGTTTATGCCTAAAGTCAAACTTGGGTTCATGTATAGGTATATATCAACTGTGCTAGCTATTGGATATATTTAGACTAATTAAGTTCATTAGCAATTCAATTAAATGGGGGGGGGGAAGGCATAGAGAGCAACCATGGATACCAGAGACAATGTGGGAGGAGGGTGGGACATGGCAGAGGGTGAGGAATAGGGAATCAAGGATGGCAAAACAAAAAACAAAGTATACAAGACATAAGAATTGGAAAATTATTTGCTGATAACATGTATGTTGATGTGCTTGACTGAGCCAATACACAATGTATTTTGGATGGAAAATTCATTTGTATGCTGTAATGATGTATAGTGAATTAATGTAAAAAATAAATAAATTTAAAGAGAAAAAAAAAAGCACAGATGAGATAGTATTAGTGGGATGATAGTTGCCAAGGTAGGGAAGGGGTAAAGGGAGATCATTGTTTAATGGCACAGAGTTTTAGTTTTTTCGTTGTTGTTTTTAGAGGTTTTTGCCTTAGGACACATGCATTCACTGGAGAAAGAGAGCGAGCAAGAGAGACAGTGAGAGGGAAAGTGAGAAAGCAAACCACCAGGTCCAAGACTTGAACCGTGGTTGGCCATGTAGGAGTCCAGTGCCTTAACCAACATATCACCTACTGGCCCCTAGTCTTGACATTTTCTCTCTTGGTACTAGGAGTTACGTAAGTTTGTCACTTCCTGACAAAGCAATATTTGTTAAAACAGCCTTTTTCTAACTTCGAGGGGCCTCTTCAGCTTGATATTCTGGGACTCGAAGAACTAACCTTTGTACCTTCTTTCTGTCCAGTTATCGTTGTTATTATTATCCCCTGGTGGGGGGGGTGACGTGACCACTGCAATCCCTCCTCCTCCATTATCCTCCCAGGATCTTGGGCATGCACGCATATGCACCTGTGTGAGTTTAAAGCCACCGGGTCCAGGACTTGAAACATGGTCAGTCACGTGGGAGACCAGCGATGTAACTGCTACGCCGCCATCTGCTGGTTCTCAGTTTCAGTTTTACAAGATGAAAAGAGCTCTGGAGATGGAGGGTGGTAATGATTGCACGTTATGAAGGTATTTTTTTTCTTTTTTTTAAGAATTATTTATTTAAATGTATTATTATTTTATAAACTTTGCTATAGGACATGTGTGCTCACTAAAGAAAGAGAGGAAAAGTGAGAAAGCAAGCCACCAGGTCCAGGACTTGAAACACAGTCAGCCGTGTGGGAGTCCAGAGCCTTAACCACCATGCCCTTGCCAGCTCCACGAATGTAAATACCCCTGAACTGTACACTGTAGATGGTTACAATGGTAAATTTTATGTGATGTGTATTTTACCACAATAAAAAAAAAAAAAAACTTCATAAAAGAAAAAGAGAGCCTTTGGTCTGGGGCCCAAGTACCGGGGTGTCATTAGTGGAGGTGGGAAGAATGTAGGTTTGCTTTGGTCTTGAACACCCAGAAAGGTGTCTTCGAGGACATCCAGCACTAGAAGCACACAGATGGAGATGTGAGCGTGATGGAGTGACGGGCGGGAAGATGACGACTAGGGAGTGAATACAGAGCAGGAAGAAACCTGAGGACAGGCTCCTGGGTCTCAGCCACATTTAGAAATGGAGCGAGAGTGAGGGGGAGCCAGTGAAGGGCACCAAGGAAGAGTGCCAGGAAGGTCGTGGGAGTCTTGAGAAGAAAGTGTTCCCATCCAGACAGAGTGGTCCTCGGGGTGGATTGCTGCCACGCCAAGGAGCCGACTCAGATGGAGGAAGGGCCCTGACCATGGCCAGCCTCAGTAGGAGCAGCTTCCTGGAGGGGAGTGAGAGCCGGGAGCCTGACGTAGAGGTGAGGAAGTGGGCATGCAAGACAGACAACCTGTTTAAGGAATTTTGCTCTAAAAGAGAAGCAGAGAACTAGAGTGGAGCTAGAAAGGAGTTTATAGAGTCAGGAGAGTTTGCTTTTTGTTTGTTTTTTAAAGAATCATTTTATTAGGCCAGCAGACGGTATGGTGGTTAAGGTGCTGGACTCCCACATGGCTGATTGCAGTTCAAATCCCAGACCCAGTGGCTTACTTTCTCACTTTCCCTCTCTCACTGGTCAAATTAAAACATAATAATAATAAATAAAGTTAAATACAATGATTCTTTAAAAATTTTTTTAGAATTATTGTATTCAGTTTTATTTATTATTTTTTTAATTTGACCAGAGAGAGACACAGAGAGACAGAGAGAGGGAGAGTAAGAAAGCAAGCTACCAGGTCTGGAACTCGAACTGCAATCAGCCATGTGGGAGTCCAGTGCTTTTAACCACTATGCCACCCACCGCCCCCGTCATTTTTTGTTTTTGTTTTGTTTTGTTTTGTTTTGTTTTGAAGAAGGGAATATATTGGGACCAGCAGATGGCATATGGTTATGTCACTGGGCTCCCACATAGCTGACCATGTTTCAAGTCCTGGACCCTGCAGCTTAAAACTCACATTGGGCTGTACATGCATGTGTGCCCAAGATCCTGAGAGGAAAATGCAGAAGGGACTGCAGCGTGGCCATTCCCCTGGGGGAGCCTTTCTGTCTCTCTGTCTTTCTCTGTCTCTCCGATGAGTGTGGGTTCCCTAAAGCAAAAAAAAAAAAAAAAAAAAAGAAAGAAAGAAAGAAAGAAAGAAAGAAAGAAAGAAAGAAAGAAAGGAAGGAAGAAAATCTCTCTTTAAAAAAAGAAGGGAATATGGGGGGACCAGCAGTTGGTGTAATGGCTATGTCACTGGACTCCCATGTAGTTAACCACAGTTCGCATCCCGGATCCGGTGGCTTAAGCTTACGCTGAGCGCGTGTGCGTGTGTTCCCAGGATCCCGAGAGGAGAATGGAGGAGGAGGGATTGCGGCGTGACCATCCCCCCTGGGGGGTGATTTCTCGCTTTCTGTCTCTATGTCTCTGTCTGGCAGGCGCACGCGCCCTGTAGCAAAAACCTCTCCAAAAAAGAAAAAAAAAAAAAAAAAAAGAGGCAAAGTCCTGGGGCTGGCAAGTGGCATGGTGGTTAAGGGCGCTGCATCGCTGACCATGGTTCAAGTCATGGACCTGCTGGCTTGCTTTCTCACTCTCCCCTCCACACTGATCTTCTCTGGTCAAATTAAAATAAGTAAATAAATAAATAAAGTTAAATAACAAAATTCTTTCTTTAAAAAAATGTTATTTAACTTTATTTATTTGCTTACTTTAATTGACCAGGGAGGGACAGAGAGAGAGAAAAAGTGAGAAAGCAAGCTGCCAGGTCTGAGATTCGAACCATGGTCGGCCATGTGGGAGTCCAGCACCCTTAACCACTGCACCACCTGCCAGCCCCAATAACATAATTCTTTTTTTTTTTCTTAAAAAAAAAAAAAAAAAAAAAGGAGGCAAAGTTCTGCCCTCATGATGCGTACCTTCTGGGCAGGCAGGCAGACGAGGAGCACAAACAAGCTCAGGTTGTGCTGACTGCGATGAGAGAAAGAAACCAGGAGGCAGGGCCAGAGTGACTCACTAAGGCCACAGCTCACAGGCTGGGAGGTGGAGGTCGGGCATGGGGAGGACGCGGGTAGGAGCCTAGCAGGGTGAGTGAGATTTGGGGTGCATCCTCCAGGAGTTCGGAGAGGAAAGGGCAGTGTGAGGATCCTCAGAGTGGGTGGCCAGGAGAAGCTTCATGGGATAGTCTGGCCGGCTGGAGACCTCCCAGACCCCCTCCCTTGTCCCCAGCAGGTGAGGGACGTTGGAGAGAGGAAGGAGCTAGACCATGTGCAGAAGGGGCCTCTGGAGCCCACGGTGACTACAGGGGCCCAGAACCTCAGGAACCTCCCACAGGGCTTCATGAAGTGCTTGCTGGAGGTGGAGGAGGAAGAGGCCACCCACCGGAGAGCCCTGAAGGCCAGGACCCTGACAGCCCGGAAGTCATCGAGGATCCTCACCCCTGTGCCCACCTCAGCCCCCCTTGGCAGCTCATCCCCCAGTCTGATTCTGACCCTGCCTCAGACCCCCTTGTCAGCCCCTCCCACTGCCCCATTGTGGGCCCGGCCACCAGTCCCCGGGCCAGCCCCTTCTCCTGTGGGAGCCCTGGTCCAGGTCTCAATGCCTGACCCAGCCCTGTCTGTCCCCACGGACCCGGGCTGGAGAAGGACAGAAGTCTTGTACCTGAGCGACAAGAGGAGCCTGAGCTACGCCAAGGCACGGTAGGAGACACCACCCTCTTACCCATCTGCCCTAAAGGCTCCCAGTTGTAGGTCCCCGGCCTCTCTTCCAGACTCTCGCCCCTGTCACTGCACTGGCCTGTTCCCTCCTCTGTGTCCTCGTCTCTCCACTTCTCCTCACTCTGTCTCCTGTCTGTGCAATCATGCATTGCTTAATGATAGGGACAAATTCCGAAAAACGAGTTGCTGGGCGATCTCACCGTCGTGGGAATGTCACAGAGTGCCCGTGCACAGACCCGGGTGGCCGAGCCGACGACTCACCTGGACAGCGTTACCATGCCGAGCATCGTGGGCAGTGTGGCACCGTGGTCAACACTCGTGTGCAAACACAGCTCAACACGGAAGAGGGACGGGAAAGTAGGATATAGGAGATAAACAAACAGCACATCTGTACGGGAAGTTTACTGTGAGGGGATGGCAGGACCTGAAGTTGCTCTGGGGGAGGGAGGGAGTGTGAAGGCCTAGAAAGTTCTGTACAGCACTGCTGCCTTCATCCACGCTGTACACTTAGACTACACTAAATTGATTTTTATAACTTCCTTCTTCAATAATTAACCTTAGGGGCCAGCAGGTGGCGTGGTGGTTAAGGGCACCAGACTCCCACATGGCTGACTTTGGATCCCAGACCTGGCGGCTTGCTTTCTCACCCCCCCCAACCCCCCACCCCACCCCTGTCCCTCTCTGGTCAAATTTTAAAAACTAAGTAAATAAATACAGTTACATGAAATAATTATTTTAAAAAAACTAACCTTAGCTTACTACAACTTTTTTACTTGATAAACTTTGAAACTTTGTTCAAACTTTTTGACTCTTGCAATAATGCTTGAAACACAAACACATAGTGCAGCGATACAAAAATATTTCATAGCCTGATTCTGTTCCGTTTCTTTATTTTAGTTTGCTATAGAGTCTGTGTGCCTGCCAGAGAGAGGGAGAGTAAGAAATCACCCCCTGGGGGGCCAGGGGGGTGGCCACCACAGTCCTTTCTCCTCCATTCTCCTCTTGGGATTTGGGCATGCACACGAACATGCCCAGTGTGTTTTTCAAGCTGCCGGGTCTGGGACTCGAACTACGCAGCCAGCCATGTAGGGTCCAGCCACCTTAACCATCATGCCATTGGCTGGCCCACTTTGTTCCATTTTTAAATTGAAACTATTTTTTAATAACTTTTTAAAAAAAAACTGGACCAGTCGGTGGCACAGTGTTTAAGGTGGCTGGATCCCACAAAGCCATCTGTGCAGTTCAAGTCGCAGACCTGGCGGCTTAAAAAACCCACCGGATGTGTGTACCCAAAATTCCAAGAGGAGAATGGAGAAGAAACCCCTTAACCTCCACACCATCTGTTGGCCCGTACCTGCTATACTTTTTTGGGGGGAAGAATTATTTTATATAACTTTATTTATTATTATTATTATTTTCAACTTTGATCCGAGAGATGGAGAAAAAGAGAGAGGAAAAGTGAGAAAGCCAGTCACCAGGTTCAGGACTTGAACCACGATTGGCCATGTGGGAGTCCAGCACCCTCCCTCATCCACCATGCCACCTGCCAGCCCCCTCTGCTATACTTTCATAGGGCTGGCATCACGGTAGGTTGACTCACACGGCATCCATGTGAGCGTGTTAGTAATGCATTGCATGACAATGTTATGATGTTACTAGGTGATAGGAATTTATCAGCTCCATTATGATACTCTTAGAAAATTTATTTCTAACGGGGACCAGCAGGTGGTGTGGTGGCTAAGGCACTGGACACTCCCACATGGTCGACCATGGTTTGAGTCCCAGACCTGGAGGCTTGCTTTCTTGCTTTCTCTCTCTCTCTCTCTCTCTCTCTCTGTCTCTCTCTGGTCAAATTCTTAAAAGAATGAATGAATAAATAAAATTAAAATAAATATATTTTAAAAAAGAAAAAAGATTTCTTTTTTAAAAAGAGAGAGAGAGAGAAGCGCTCCAATGGGTCTTGGTGACATGATCCACACCCACGTTAGCCAGCCCTGGATCATGGGCACATGTGCAGTGGTAGATTCAGGGAGGTCTCTGCACACAAACTCAGAACCTCCCCACATGGGTCGGCCTTGCATTACCACTGCACCACTGCCCAGCCCTGCCATGACAGTCCTGTGGGGTCACTGTTGTCTAAGCGGTCCATGCTTGACTGATCCACCCTTATGCAGCACGTGACTGTATTTCCCACCCTGTGCCTCTCCGTATCCCTCATGTCTCTCTCCTGTTTCTGGCCCCTTTTCTCTTTCTAACCCCCTTTGAAGGGGGTGTCTTTTCCACTAGCTACCCTGCCCCCAGCTGTCTCTCTGACCTCTCTTGCCAGCATGGTGGGTGGCTAGACGTGGTCCTGGGCCTGGACTCTGTCTTCTGCAGGCAGGAGCAGGAAGAGTGCAACCTCATAAAGTCGTATCAGAACTGGGAGGAGAGGTCGGAGGAGCACCTCACCCTGAAGCAGGAGGAAGGTGAGGGCAGGCCGGGCCAGGGGAGCCGAGCCCCTTGCACAGGCGCAAGCCTACAGGCCTGGGGTGGGGTGGGGCGGGGTGTTGTACAGAGCACACGGATGCCCTGATGCTCACACAGTGGACCCAGCAGGAATCTTCTGCCCTTGGCCTAGGGGCACAGTGCACGGTAGAAGGCTGACTGCTACTGGCTGGGGGAGCCGGAACTCACGCTGGGTCCTCGGACCCAGGGCCAGGCTCTTCAGCTCCAGAGCTGTCTGAGAGTGTGATGTAAGCCCTGCAAAATGCATTAGGTTTTGGAGGTGTTTTTGCCTTCCCCCAACATGAGCCCACTCTACTGGTCCTCTTTAGAGACAGCCTGGATGGGAGTCGGGGCTCTAGATCTCTCTGCCCATCTTAGAAAGTCCCTCACTGTTGAACAAGGCCACCAGCCTTGAACTGGTCCCCACTTCTCAGTGCATCCCACTGCACCAAAAAATTGAAAAGTTGTGAACATTCACCTGGTGAGGTTCCGTGCTCTCTGCTTTGTTGTCCTTGGGACTGAGCCCTGCGACTGTTTCTTGCCTCCCACGAGGAGGAGCATTCCTGCCACATCCCATGAGCTGTGGAGGTCGCCTGCTCAGCCGATCAGCGCTGACTCCAAGCCACAGCATCCCCAGCCCTAGAAGAATGGGAGTTCATGCTCCTTCCAACCCCCTCCTCCCCTCAGTCTGTGGCCCTCTCGTAGGTGCAGCCCCTCCGCCTTCACTGAAGGCTCTCGCTGGCTCCCTGCGACCCCTCCCTTGAGGGGTCACTCCATTGAGCACTGAGACTCCCTTTTCCAAGGGCCTCGCCTACTCAGAGCTCAAGGACAACACACCACTCTGACTTAAATGGTGAGCAGAAAGGGGACTACTTTGCTCTGATGGCCCAAACCACCGTGTGTTTTGAATTATGGCATCTGCTTTTGAGAGTGGCTCTGGTCTCTTCCTTTTGTAGCGTGCTTGCCCAAGCCTGCAGTCACCACTTACCCCCACCCTAACCCCCGCCCTGTCTCTTCCCCACATTCCAGCTCCTCTGGCAGGGACTTAGAGACTCCGGGTTTGTGATGTGCCAGGCACTGAGCTGATACTCAGCCCCGGGAAGGCGAGCCCTGCTGCACCCACCTCACAGAGAAGGACCGTGGGGCTCAGTGCAGTGACCTGCCCGTGGTGACTTCCAGCTACCTCGGGCTGCCGTCACGACGTGCCACGCCTCCCTGGCTGAAGCAACAGACACTTATTTTCCCGTAGTTGGGGGGCGGAGGTCCAGGCGAGGAGGCCGTCAGGGCTGGCATCTCCCGCGGCACCTCGCCTTGACTTCAGCCGGCAGCTGCCTCGCCGCTCGTCGGCCTCGCCTCCGCGCCGCATCCCTGGGTCTCTCTGTCCAGATTTCGTTTCCATGAGGACATCACTCTTAGATGAGGACCCCTCCTACTGGATTCATTTTAACTTAATCCTTTAAAGCTGTCTCCGAATACAGTCACATTTTGCGGGGCTTCCACCTCCGGATCTCACGGAGACGAAATCCAGCCGGTACCAGCCACCCGGCTCACAGGGGCACAGCCCGTTGCCGGCTTTGCTGACCCCGACCGTCCCCGGCTGTGGGCTGAGAAAGCCGACCCCACTCGTTCCGAGTAGGAGAGGGGCTGCTCTGGGCTGCTCGGCACCCTTCCTGTCCTCCGTGGTCCGGATCACTGGAGCAATTCCATCACGCCGTCCGAACAAGCAACCGCAGACACCAAGCCAAAGGCGCAGAGGAGTCAGGGCGACTCGTCTGGGCGGCCAGTCTCGGAGCAGGCCTGCCTCCCGTCTTGACAAAGGCCATGAGCGTTCTACTCCTCTGTGCATGTGACTAAATGAGGACATGACGATAAAGAGCGTGGCCCTGTGCCCGACTTACAGTAGGGTGGTCTGAAGTGGGCGCTCCTGCTGTGAAGAGGAGGCTGCTATTAGCTGAGTCCCCACCATGCTGGGGGACCCTTAGCCTAACCTTGGAGTAGAGTGGCGAGAGTTGAGGGGACCCATCCCCTCCACTTTCTTTCACACTTTGTGGTACTTTTCAGGTAGCTTTGTCCTCTACCCAGCCATGCCGGGGAGGGTGACTACATATCTTAAGAAACACCCCCACCCTGAGGTCACCCCATGCCCCCCAACAGCTTTCCGCATCTACTTCGAGATCTTCAATGGCCCAGGGGAGGTGGATGCGCAGAGCCTGAAGAATATCCTGCTCCTGGTGGGCTTCTCGGTGACACCAGCCCAGGTGGAGGACGCTCTGACGAGTGCGGACGTGGATGGTGAGTGGGAGCTTCACTCTGAGCCCCAGAGGGCTGGCTTTACGGTGTGATGTGTGCCGTTACCCGGAGCTGTGCTCAAGGAATCCTGTGCTGGGTTCGATGTTCTGCTATCACAGTCTGGAAGTTCTTAAACATTTGGGCAATTTATTTTTTAAGAGAGATTTTTGCTATAGGCCACGTGTGCTCGCTGGAGAGACAGAGACAGACAGAGAAATAGCAAAAAAACATCCCCGGGGGGATGGCCACACCTCAATCCCTTCTTCTCCATTCTCTTCTTGGGATTTTGGGCACGCACACACACGTGCCCGGCGTCAGGTTTAAGCCACCGGGGCCAGGACTTGAACTGCAGTCGACATGTGAGTCCAGCAACATAATCATTATGCCATCTACTGGTCCCTGGAAATTCTTAACATTTGAACAAGGGTGCCATCCTGCCTTTTCATTTCCCCACAGATTACGTAGCTGGCCCTACCTCCAGGAGTTAATGCTCCCTAAACTCTTATTCAGTGCCAACTTCTGGGGACCCAGAGATGGCCAAGTTCTACCTCTTGACCCCAAGTAGGGGATCTCAGAGATCCCCACTCTTCAGGATCCCATGCATGCTTCATCAGAAGTTCCTCAATAACTTAGTCATTCATTTAATGAGCTACATGACCTTGGACAAGACGTTCACTAACCCTCAGCTTCTCCATCTGTACAATGGGGCTGATAACAGCACCTATGTCACTAGCCTGCTGTAAAGGTAAGATTAGGCAATTCAGGCAAAGCATGTAGCACAGAGCCTGGCACACAGAACGTGCCCAGGAGACATGAGCTGCTAGTGTTACCCATCCAACAAACACTGTCTACTGGGAGCCTGTCCCTGTGCAAGGCATCAAGGATAGCGAGAGCTCTAAAACAGGAGACCTGGCCACGAGGGGCTCACAGAAACAGCAGTTACCGCCATTAGGCAAGGGATCCAACAGAGATAGGACTAAAGTGACCTGAAAGGAGACAGGAAGGAAGGCTTCCTGGAGGAAGTGTTGCCTGGACCAGGCTGTGAGAAACTAAGCAGGAATTAGTAAGAAGGGCATTCCTAGTTGCAGTAATAGTCTCTATTAAGGGAAGAGAGTGCAGGGTGAGGGACTCATATGCGCTTTGGCGTGATTGGATTAAAAAACTGTGTGAGGCCTGTCAGCAGGGCTTTGTGGGGACTGCGCTCCTGACCACCAAGTGTTATGACTCTGTCCCCTCCACTACTGCATTAAGGTGGGTCCTCACATAGAAGCCAAGGACTGCCTTCCTGTCCCCAAATGTGCCCCTAAGCAGGAACCTCTTTCCTCTGTGCCACAGGTCTCATCGGTGACACAGGGATAGAGTATTAGCGCCTCCATGTGGGTTTTTAGATGAGAGACCATTCATTTGTCAAGTAGTTCAGAGATCATCTATCAACACCTACCCGTGGTAGGCCCTGTGAGATACAATGTAGAACTAAAGAGCAGTCCCTGCCTCCCAGAATTGCCATTAAAGCCTCCATTTCCTGTGGCTGAAGTACAGGGGGATTATGGGAGTGTTTGATATGGGATCTGACCTGACCTGGCCTGAATCTCAGAACGGATGGTTAAGTGGAAGCGTCCATAGGATGCGTACTTAGTAGGAGTTGGAGGGTGAGGGGGAGAAACCTAGGAAGAGGAAGGAACACATGCAAGGGCCCTGAGCAGAGGAGAATGTGGCCCGAGGCAGGAACGCTGGTTAGTGCCAGGAAACAGCACAGGCTGAGGCTGGGGACAGGCGATAAGCAGGTGCTGCAAGGCCTCGAAGGCCAAGGTGGGCATCTTGTGGGTGGGGTTCTTGTGCAGTGCCCAGCACAATCATAGCAGCTGCTGGCATCCAGCGAGCACACGTGTGCATGCCCTATTCTAAGCACCTTGGCTCATTCTGTCTCCTGCGAGGTGTTAGGAATATTCTCACCCTACAAATGAGAAAATTAAAGCTTAACGGGATTAAGAGGTTGTCAAGGTCACATGCATAGTAAGTGGGTAGCAGGGGGCTGAACCCACCGCTGCCACCAAGACACAAGTTTCAACCTTGTAACCCAGAAGGTTTTCATTTTCACCGTCTACGTCCCTGTGTGCCCTACATTAGCAATGCCCAGACCCACTGAAGAAGGCCCCTGCCCACCCCGTTACTCTTTGGCCTCCACAGGAGATGGTCACGTGGACTTCAGCGACTTCTTGGCTGTGATGACAGATACCAGGCGTTTCTTCTGCTCTGTAGGTGAGCAGAAATGAGCCCACGGCATTCAGATCTGGAGGAGCCAGGAGGCTTGCAAGGATGGTGGGCATTCAGGGCCGCCCTGAATGTTAATGACAGACACCATCCCATGTTCCCAGAACAGAACACCTTGGCAGACATGGCTCCCCAGAACCCCCACACTCTGCTCTTTGAGATCCTGTCCCTGCTGGTGGAGATGCTGGCCTTACCGGAAGCAGCCTTAGAGGAAATCACGAAGTGAGTAGGGCTGGCTTGCTGGGGGAGGAGGGCTGTAGCACCTAATGTTTTGGCAGCTGAAGAATCCTGGTAGTTAAGTCTTTTGGTCATAGTAAAGGAAGTCTGGATAAGACTGGCTTAAGCAAAAGAGGAACACATTATCTCTAATAACTGGTCAGGGCTTCAGGAATGGCTGGATTCAGGACACTGAATATCAGTAAGGCTTTCTCTCTCCATCTGTCCACCCCTGTGCACTGGCTTCGAGCTCACCTAAGCTCTCTGCACAGTGGGAGGGGTGGCACCTGGGAGCCTCCTACCCACACTGTGCCAGCTCAGCAACTCGGCACAGTGGACTTCCTCCCTGCAGTACCCACAGAGCAATCCCAGAAAACAGACTGGATGGATCACCTGGTGCCAGAGAACACAAGGGGCTCCTCGTGCCTGCAGGGCAGGTGAGGGTAGGCAGTGATTCATCCAAGGGAGAGATGGTCACAGGTGAAAACGACATGAACATCCCAGGGACAGAAGCATAGAGCGAAGGCAGAATGGCCCAGCTCATCTCCAAACAGAAGTTCCAGGTTCTTGCGCTTCAGAGGAACACTAGCCTCTATTTCTTGTCTTTGAAATGAACATATTTTGATACTTGCTGCTCAAGAAATGTTAGCTTTGGGTCATCTGTAGCATGGTGATTAAGACTACTGGATCACACACGACTGACTGTGGGGTTTGAATCCCCAACTCAGTGGCATGAAGATGTGCCAGGGGTGTGTGCATGTGTGCTCAAAATCCCTGGGGAATGGATAATTATATTTTAAAAATAATTATTTAATTTAATTTAATTTAATTTATTCATTCACTTATTTTGACCAGAGAAAGAGAGAGAGAAAGAGAGGGAGAGAGAAAGGGAAAGTGAAATAAGCAAGCCACCAGGTCTGGGACTTGAACTGTGGTCAGCCATGAAAGAAAAAGAAAATAGATGTCAGCTTTTGGGCTGGTCCCCTAAAACAGTGGATAAACCCTAAACATAGGAAGCCAGATCCCATGTGGCCAATCACAGTTTACATCTCTGTCCAGGCGGCTGGAAAAACACATCAGGTGCATGTATATGTGTACCCGGAATCTCGATGGGGTGGAGAAAGAGAGGAAAAGGGATTGCAGCATGGCCACACTTTATGGTGAGTGCTTTCTCTCTCTCTCTCTCTCTTTCTGGTAGGTATGTGCTCAGAGAGAGAGAGAAAGCAAGCCCTCAGGTCTAGGACTCAAACCGTCGTCAGTCATGTGGGAGTCCTGCGCCTTCACCACCATGCCACCTGCTGGCCCTCTTTTTTCACCTTTTGAGGTATAATTCACATTCAGTGAAATGCACAAATCTTTTTTTTTTTTTTTTTTTTTTTTGAGAGGTTTTCGCTATAGGGTGCATGCGCTCGCCAGACAGACAGAGACAGAGAGATAGAAAGCGAGAAATCACCCCCCAGGGGAGATGGCCATGCCGCAATCCCTTCTCCTCGATTCTCCTCCTGGGATCTTGGGCATGCATGCACACATGCCTGGCGTGAGTTTAAGCCACTGGGTCTGGGACTTGAACCACAGTCGACTACATGGGAGTCCAGCGACATAGCCATTACACTAACTGCTGGTCCCAAAATGCACAAATCTTAAGTGCACCAATGTAGGTTATCAGTTCTTCTGAGTTCTTCAGAGAAACAGAATGAAAACGACATATAAATAGATTTATTATAAGAAACACTCACACAGTTATGGAGGCTAAGAAGTTCTAGGATGTGCAGTTGGCAAACCAGAAATCCGAAAGAGCCATGACGTAGTTCCAGTTCAGTGTGAAGGCCTGAGACTCAGGAGAGTCAATACTGTAAGTTCCAGTTTGAGGCTGACTCCAAAAGCAAGAGATCACCATCCAGTGCAAAGACAGGCAGAGAGGGCATTATTTCTCCTTTAGCCTTTTTGTTCTACTCAGGGCTTCTGGGGATTGTATGAGACCCAACCACTCTCGGAGAGATCAATCTGCTTTACTCAGTCTACCGTGAGTCAGTCACATGCTAATCTCATCTAGAAACACCCCCACAGGTAGATACACCAGAATAAAGTGTAGCCAAGTGGGCACCCAGTGGTCCAGCTCAGCTGGCCCATAAAACTAACCATCACATATTGTATAAGTCTCAACAGATGCACACACCCAGGCAGTCTGAACCCCTACCAAGATATAAAGAACTTGGGGGCTAGCAGGTGATGCGATGGTTAAGGTGATGGACTCCCCCATGGCTGAACCTAGTTCAAGTCCTAGACCCAGCAGCTTGAAAATCATGCTGGGCATGTGTGCGTACATGCCCACAATCCCAGGAGACTGGAGAAGGGATTGTAGCTTGGCCATCCATCCCAAGGGGTGTTTTCTCACTCTCCCTCTCACTATCTCTCACTCTGGTGAGTGCAAGTACCCTATGGCAAAAAGTTTAAAAAAGATATAAAGAACTTTGCCCTCCCTTCCCAGTTTGGTCTCTAAACCAATCCCTCCAGAGGCAATCACTCCTCTAATTTTTTCTATCGAAGAATGGGTTTGCCCCTTTTATGACTTCATGTAAAAGGAAATACAGTCTTCTTGTTTAGTCTCTCTCTCACCATGTTTTGTTTTTGATATTCACCCATGTTCCCTTTTTTTTGGGGGGGGAGAGGTTTACACTATAGGGCGTGTGTGCTCGCCAGACAGACAGAGAGAGACATAGAGACAGAAAGTGAGAAATCACCCCCCAGGGGGGATGGTCACGCCGCAATCCCTTCTCCTCCATTCTCCTCTTGGGATCTTGGGCACGCACGCACACGCGCCCGGCGTGAGTTTTAAGCCACTGGGTCCGGGATGCGAACTGCGGTCAACTACGTGGGAGTCCAGCGACATAGCCATTACGCTAACTGCTGGTTCCCTTCCCTTTTTTTTTTTTTTTTTGAGTAGTATTCCACTGTAGAAATACACAAGCTGTTCGTTCATTCTTTTGTTGACAGACTTATGGGCTGCTCCCAGTTTTGTTGTTGTAATACATAAAGCTGCTATAACATTTCTGCACACTTCGTTTTGTGGATATATTATTTCTCTTGGGTAAATACCCATGAGTGCAGTTGCCCGATTACAGAGTATCTGTGCTTAGTTGTAAGAAACTGCCAGGGTCAGCCTGTGGTGTCATGGTTAACGTGGCTAGATCCCATGTGGCCAACCAGTTTGAATTTTGGATCTGGTGGCTTTAGAAACACACTCAGTGTGTGTGCATGCATGCCCAAAACTTCAACAGGATGGAGAAATGGAGACAGGATCGCTGCTTGACCACACCCAATTGAGGATGTGCATTCTCCCTCTCTGTTTCTCTCTAGTGCGTGCACACTCATTCTGACAATTAAAAAAAAAAAAAAGAAAGAGGGGCTGGCAGGTGGTGTGATGGTTAAGGTCACTGGATTCCCACATGGCTGACCACGGTTCAAGTCCCAGACTTGGTGGCTTGCTTTCTCGCTTTCCCTCTCTCTCTCTCTTTCTGGTGGTCAAATAAAAAATAACATATAAAATTAAATAAATAAATAATTCTTAAAAAAAAAAAAAAAAAAGAAGGGACTAGCAGTTAGCGTAATGGCTATGACGCTGGACTCCCACGTAGTCGACCATGCTTCACGTCCCGGACGCGGTGGCTTAAAACCCACGTCGGGCACGTGTGCGTGCGTGCCCAGGATCCTGAAAGGAGAATGGAGAAGGGATTGCGGCGTGGCCATCCCCTCTGGGGGGTGATTTCTCGCTTTCTATCCCTCTTGTCTCTCTGGCGAGCACACGTGCCCTACAGTAAAAACCTCTAAAAAAAAAAAAGAAACAAAGAAACAAAGAAACAAAGAAAGAAAAGGAAAGGGGCCAGCAGGTGGTGTGGTGGTTAAGGATGCTGGACTCCCACATGGCCGACTACAGTTCAAGTCCTGAACCTGGCAGCTTGCTTTCTCACTTTCCCTCTCTCTCTCTCGGTCAAATTTAAAATAAATAAAGTTAAATAAAATAATTCTTTTAAAAATATATAAAAGAAACGGCAAGAACTTTTTCAATGGTTATACCATTTAATACTCCCACCAATAACATATGAGCATGCCAGTTGCTTCACATCTTGTGCAACTTTGGCATCGTCAGTCTCCTTTTACTTTAGTCATTCTGGTGGATGCTTTGTTTTACACTCATTTCTATTTGTATTTCTGAATACTTCATTGTCAAGTTTTCCATAACTTTTTTTTGAGAGGTTTTCGCTATAGGGCGCGTGCGCTCGCCAGACAGACAGAGAGAGACATAGAGACAGAAAGAGAGAAATTACCCCCCAGGGGGGATGGCCACGCCGCAATCCCTTCTCCTCCATTCTCCTCTCGGGATCTTGGGCACGCACGCACACGCACCCGGCGTGAGTTGTAAGCCACCGGGTCCGAGACACGAACCGCGGTCGACTACATGGGAGTCCAGCGACATAGCCATTACGCTAACTGCTGGTTCCCAAGTTTTCCATAATTTTTACCTTTTCTTTTTCTTTTAGTTTGCTATAGGGCGCATACACTCACTAGAGAGAAAGAAACTGAGAATACCCCCCCCCCCCCCCCCCCCCCGTAGATGACCATGCCACAATCCCTTCTCCCCTATTCTCCTCTTGAGATTTTGGGAATGCATACATACGTGCCCAGTATGATTTTCTTTCTTTCTTTTTAAATCATTTTATTCCGAGGCCAGCAGGTGGCATGGTGATTAAGGGCGCTGGACTCCCACATGGCTGACTGTCCACATGGCTGACAGTGGTGTTCAAGTCATGGACCTGGTAGCTTGCTTCCTCACTGTCCCTCTCTCTCACTCTGTCCCTGTCTGGTCAAATGAAAATAAATAAATAACGTTGAGTAAAATTTTTTTAAAGAATTATTTTATTGGGACCAGCAGTTAGCGTAATGGCTATGTCACTGGACTCCCACGTAGTCAACCACGGTTCGAGTCCTGGACCCGGTGGCTTAAACTCACTCCGGGCGCATGTGCGTGCATGCCCAAGATCCCAAGAGGAGAATGGAGGAGAAGGGACTGCAGCATGGCCATCCCCTCTGGGGGGTAATTTCTCACTTTCTGTCTCTCTCTCTGTCTCTGTCTATCTGGTGAGCGGACGCGCCCTATAGCAAAAACCTCTCCAAAAAAAAAGAAAAAAAATTATTTTATTTGACCTTATTTATTTACTTATTTAAATTTGACCACAGAGGGACAGAGAGAGAGAGAAAGGAAGTGAGAAAACAAGCCACTAGGTCCATGACTTGAACCATGGTTGGCCATGTGGTAGTCCAACGTCCTTAACCACCACACCACCTGCTGGCCCCCACCAGCATGATTTTAGAGCTACCAGGTTTAAGACTCAAACCACACAACTGGCCACATGGGATCTAGCCACCCACGCCGCCTGCTGGTCCTTTTTACTTTTTTTTTTTTTTTAGAGGTTTTTGCTATAGGGCGCGTGCGCTCGCCAGACAGAAACAGACAGAGAGACAGAAAGTGAGAAATCACCCCCCAGGGGGAATGGCCACGCCACAATCCCTTTTCCTCCATTCTCCTCTCGGGATCTTGGGCATGCACGCACACGTGCCCGGCGTGAGTTTAAGCCACCAGGTCCGGGACTCAAACCGCAGTCAACTATGTGGGAGTCCAGCAACACAGCTATTACGCTAACTGCTGGTCCCCCTTTTTACTTTTTAAAAGTTTATTTATTTCAGGAGACGGGGGAGCGAGAAGTAAGAGTAGACACCCCTCACAGGGTCTTTGCACAATGATTCACTCCCAGTCTCAGCCAGCCCAGATCGCCCAGCACATATAGACGCCCCCCCAGGACATGGCCGTTCATTTACATATCACCTGTGGATTATTTCATGCCACAGTAGCAGAGCCTAACTAGAGACCTCATAGCCTGCAATGCCAGAAACAATCTGTTCCTTCAGGAAGTCTGCCAACTCCTGCTCTAGGGTATTGTCCTCACTCCTTACATGTAGCTTTTCTGGTATCTCGATTGGATACTATGGAGTATTACTGATACATAATTGAGGTCTCTCTACTGTGGAAGAACTAGAACTCTATTAATCTATAGTATCTCTGTTCTGAAGATCTGCAGAGATCTTCACACAGTCTTTTGTCCTCCCTTCATCCTTTGGGCATAGCTTTCTCCTTTCTGATCCCAACACCCAGATTCCAGCCTCTTTAGCTTCCCTGAACTCTGGTCTCTTCGTTATCAGTTCAGTAAGACTCTAGTGCTCTACTTTAGTTTGACTGAAAGAGAGCGCAGCCATCAGGTGGTGTGGTGGTGAAGGTGCTGGACTCCTACATGGCCAACCACGATTTGAGTCCCAGATCCAGTGGCTTGAAACTCAGACTGGGCGCATGTGCTTGTGCCTGAAATGCTGAGAGGAGAATGGGAGAGAAGGGATTGTGGTGTGGCCATCCCCTTGGGAGATGATTTCTCACTTTCCCACTATCTCCAGCAAGCGCTCATGCCCTATGGCAAAAAAAAAAAAAAAAAAAAAAAAAAAGAAAGAAGAAAAGAAAAAGAAAAAAAAAAAGAAAAAGAAAAAGAGAGGGTTCTCCCAAGGGGGTGACAGTCTTCAGCCAGTCCCAGACCATGGACACGTGTGCCTGGTGCACTCAGTGAGGTCTCTAGATTTAAGCCATGTGGGATTGCCCCAGAGCATCATCGAGTTGTACCTCTAGACCACTGTCTGGCCCATCCAGTGCTCTAGCTGGACTCTAGCTTGCTGTACCATATTTGGAAACTATTTCCAGGCAGAGAGCCAAGTAATTGAAGAATTGACCTCCTGAGTTCTTCTCTTAGGGAACATGGTCTTTGATTAATCTAATGCTGAAAAAGTTTCCTCATACGTTTTACTCATTTATGGTTATTTGTGGTAAGATGTCTTAACCCAATTGGGCTACAAAAACAAAATACCAGACTGGGTGCTTATAAACAATGGGGATTTATTTCTCACAGTTCTAGAGGCTAGGAAGGCTAAGATGAAGGCACAGACAGACTCGCTGTCTGTTAAAAACCCACCTTCTGGTTCAGTCAGCACCTCTCACTGTGTCTTCACTGATGGAAGGGACAAGGGATCTCTCTGGGGTCTCTTTTATTAAGGCACTAAGCCCATTCATAAGGGCTCCATCATCATTACCTAATCACGTCTCAACAGCCCCATCCCAGATATTATCACCTTAGGAGCTAGAATTTCATCATAAAAAAATCAAGGGGAGGGCTGGTAGGTGGTATGGTGGTTAAGGACGCTGGACTCACACATGTTCGACTGCAGTTTGAGTCCCAGACCTGGTGGCTTGTTTTCTCTCTCTCTCTCTCTGTTCCTCTATGGTCAAATTAAAATAACCAAGTAAGGGACCAGCAGTTAGCGTAATGGCTATGTCGCTGGATTCCCACGTAGTCGACCACAGTTCGCGTCCCAGACCTGGTGGCTTAAAACTCACGCCGGGCGTATGTGCATGCGTGCCCAAGATCCCGAGAGGAGAATGGAGGAGAAGGGATTGAGGCGTGGCCATTCCCCCTGGGGGGTGATTTCTCGCTTTCTGTCTCTCTCTCTGTCTGGCGAGCACACGCACGCTATAGCAAAAATAAATAAATAAATAAATAAATAAATAAATAAATAAATAAAGTAAAAATAACCAAGTAAATTGCGACCAGCAGTTGGCGTAATGGCTATGTCTCTGGACTCCCATGTAGTCAACCGCGGTTCAAGTCCCAGACCCACACTGGGCGTGTGTCGTATTTGCCCAAGATTGTGAGAGGAGAATGGAGGATAAGGAATTGCGGTGTGCCTGGGGGGTGATTTCTCACTTTCTCTCTCTCTGTCTTTCTGGTGAGCTCACGCACCTTATAGCAAAACTTCTCAAAAAAAAAATAAATAAAGTTAAATTAAAAAAAAATCAAGAGGGACACAAGCATTCAGAGAATTAAGCCTGCTACTCCATCCACAACCAGATTCCATGTGGGAAGAGTTTAAGTTACTGATTCCGTTTCTTTAATAGTTACATAACTACTTAGGTTTCCTAGTTCATGAGTCAGCTTTGGTAATTCACATTTTTCTAGGAATTCATCTATTTTCTATTTTTCAAATGTATTGTCATATAGTCATATAATATTCTAGTAATCTTAAAGCTCTCTGTAAGTTATGTTCTATTAGGGTAAACTTACTTGTAAAAGGGGAAAATATACTTGTATGAACTTGAGATATCTTTCTCAGAATTACCAATAGTTAATAATTTGCTTCAAGTATATCATTCATATTCCCTCACATGTACGATTTCTTTCAACCATTTAAGAGTAGGCTGATTACAATGTGTCCCCCTGCACCTGAATATTTCAGCATATATTTTCTATTTTCCTACATTATTTATGGTGTCTTAATCAATTTTGGGAAATTTAACACTGATAATACTATATTATCTAATCTACAGCCCTTATTTAAATATTTTTCAATTGTCCCACCAATGTCTTTTACAGCTTTGTCATCTATGTGTGTCTGTTCTTTTTCCCTCTAGTTCACTAGCCCATGCTGCATTGTATTGTCATGTTTCCTTAGTTTAATCTGAAAGAATTTATCTTTCTTTTTTTTTTTTTTGGGCGGGGGGGAGCGTTTTTGCCATAGGGTGCATGCGCTCGCCAGAAAGACAGAGAGAGACAGAAAGCGAGAAATCACTCCCCAGGGGAGATGGCCATGCCACAATCCCTTCTCCTCCATTCTCCTCTCGGGTTCTTGGGCAGGCACGCATGCATACTTTTAAGCCACAGGGTCCAGGACTCGAACCACACTTGACTACATGGGAGTCCTGGGACATAGCCATTATGCCAACTGCTGGTCTTGAATCTATCTTTTGTTATAGAATATCCCCTAATTGGGGTTGTTGATGTGTAAACATCCTGTTCCTCATCACACTATATCCTGTAAGTTTTAGCATCATTGAGGATTAAATTATTACTCCAATGGTTGAAAAATAGTGACTTCCTAAATCCACCAGTCCATGTACATGTATTAGTTGGTATCCTGCTATAAGAGCATGCCCTTCTCTTGAATTTATTTACCCTCTAATAATTATCTATTGCTGCTTATAGCTGTATCAGATTCTGCTTTTGTAATTCATGGTCAGAATTTTATAGTTCTTAAAATTTTTTTTTGCTATAGGGCGTCTGTATATGAGAGAAAGAAAGAGAATGTGAGCCAGATAGCACACCCTTGGGGGATGGCCACCCTGCAATCCCTTCTCCTCCACTCTCTTCTATTTTGGATGTGCGCACACACACAATTGGCATGTTTTTTAAGCCACCAGGTCTGGGACTTGAATGTTACAATCATCCACATAGGATCCAGCCACTCTTTTTTTTTTTTTTTTTGAGAGATTTTTGCTATAGGGTGCATGCGCTTGCTGGAGAGAGAGACAGAAAGTGAGAACTCACCCCCCACTGGGGATGGTCACACTATAATTCCTTCTCCTCTCGGGATTTTGAGCACACACACACACACACACACACGTGCGCACGCACGCACATGCGCCCATCATGAGTTTTTTTTTTTTTTTTTTTTTTTTTTGGAGAGGTTTTTTTTTTTTTTTTTTTTTTTTGCTATAGGGCGCGTGCGCTCACCAGACAGACAGAGAGACATAGAGACAGAAAGCGAGAAATCACCCCCCAGGGGGGATGGTCACGCCGCAATCCCTTCTCCTCCATTCTCCTCTCGGGATCTTGGGCACGCACGCACACGCGCCCGGCGTGAGTTGTAAGCCACCGGGTCCGAGACGCGAACCGTGGTCGACTACGTGGGAGTCCAGCGACATAGCCATTACGCTAACTGCTGGTTCCCAATGAGTTTTAAGTCACTGGGTACAGGACTTGAATCACGGTCGACCACGTGGGAGTCCAGTGACACAACCATTACACCATCTGCTAGTTCCAGATCCAGTTACTTTAACCACCACACCTGACTTGAACATTTTATAATTATACTTTTTTTTTTTTTTGAGAGGTTTTTGCTATAGGGCGCATGCGCTTGCCAGAAAGAGACAGAGAGACAGAAAGTGAGAAATCATCCCCCGGTGGGATGGCCACATCGCGATCCCTTCTCCTCCATTCTCCTCTCGAGATCTTGGGCACGCATGCACACATGCGTTCAAGTCCTGGACCCGGTGGATTAAAACTCACGCCGGGTGTGTGTACGTGTGTGCCCAAGATCCCAAGAAGAAAATGGAGAAGGGATTGTGGCGTGGCCATCCCCCCCGGGGAGTGATTTCTCACTTTCTGTCTCTCTGTCTCTCTCTGGCGAGTGCACATGCCCTATAGCAAAAACCATTCAAAAAAAAAGCTTAAGTCCAAAAAGCTTCATAACGAATACTTGCAGTCCACCCCACTCCTGAAATCCTCTTTCCAGAGGAAAAACACTTTGAATTCTCTCCTTACTACTGAATAATATGCATATACTAAAATATTTTGTAGTGAGTTAAGACTTTTTTCCTCTCGACTTCCTGTTTTGGTGGACTAGGATTTAGCTGATTCAACTATTCTGAGATGCCTCCTTCCCATTCTAATACTATCATTTTTGACTAAATCAGTATTTGGGGTTATTATTATGGCTATGCAATTATTTATAGCTGAGCATTTTAGGAGCTGAGCAGTTTAGTTTCACTTCTTTTTAACCTCTTTCTTGTAAGCTTACAATTGGCTTGACTTTTATGTTTTGCACTCATTGATAATCTTTTTGCACTTCGCTACCTTCTTTTTCTGACAGGCTCGTTATAATCCTGCCCTCCTTTTGAATAACTGCTTTCTAGGCGTGATGCAGGGCTGTCATCCTGGAATTCTGCTACATCCTAAGAAGTCTTCTTCCTTGGATGTGGATTCTCCATTTTCTGGATCTCTTTCTTGGTTTGCTGCCTTTTTTTCTTTTTTTAATAAAACTGTGGCACACATTTCCACAGTTTGTTTCTAGTTTTTCTGAGATATAAATGCAGTAATTTAGTATCAGCTACATTGATTCTAGCCCTCAAAATTCCAATCTTTTAAACTACAGTGATCCATTCTAAATAGCATTGCCCTGTGGGGTCTCCTTTCACCATCTTCCTTTACCTTTGCCTCTTTCCTCAGTTAGCTCCATTTTCTGTATGTACATCTTCCTTTTCTTTTGTTTGTGCCTTCATTTTTTAAAAAAATTATTTAATTTTATTTATCATTCATTATTATTTAATTTGCTACAGGGCATGTATGATCATCAGACAGAGAGGGGAGAGGTAAGAAAGCAAACCGCTGGGAACCAGCAGTTAGCATAATGGCTATGTCGCTGGACTCCCACATAGTTGACCGCGGTTCGCGTCCTGGACCCAGTGGCTTAAAACTCACGCCGGGTGCGTGTGCGTGCGTGCCCAAGATCCCGAAAGGAGAATGGTGGAGAAGGGATTGTGGTGTGGCCATCCCCCCTCGGGGGGGGGGGTGATTTCTCACTTTCTGTCTCTATGTCTCTCTCTGTCTGTCTGGCGAGCGCACGCGCCCTATAGCGAAAACCTCTCAAAAAAAAAAAAAAAAAAAAAAAAAAAAAAGAAAGAAAGAAAGCAAACCGCCAGGTCGCCAGGTCCAGGACGTGAACCACAGTTGGCCATGTGGGAGTCCAGCACCTTAACCATCAGTCCACCTGCTGGCCCCTATGTCATCTTGAAAGACCATATCCTCTAGTAGCTTCTTGAGAAAGGATGCATGAGAGGAAAAATGCTTTAAATTCTGTATGTCTGCAAACATGTTTATTATGCTTACTGAATAGTTTAGCTGGGTACAGAACTCTCAACTGCTGTATTAGCTAAGGAACAGACCTGAATATCCTGTAGTCCAAACAAGGCAGGAGCTCATTTCTCTTATATTGACCGTCTGGCGGAAGGAGACAAGGAGAAAGAGCTGCCCAGGCACTGTATTGTTCTACCATTCCTAGGTCAATCCTAAACCAACTTACCAGCAACAAGTGAATGCAAGCCTGTAGGATGGAGAAAAGAGGAGGTGGAGAGCAAGCACTTTCCTTAAAGACTGTGACTGAGAAAGGTGCACACATTCTGAGTGGCAATGTGCCCCCAGTCCACTGCCTCCAAAGCCCTGGAGGATCTGACCCTGCCCTCCTGCTGCCCCCATCTCTACCCTCTCTCACACATCAGGCTCTCACCCCTCTTGCCACCTTGCTGCATGTGTGCATGCCCAAACACCATGATGGAGAAAGGGAGAAAGGATTGCAGGGTGACCACCTATAACTGAGAGTTACCTTTCTCCCTCTCTCAAAAGTGTACATGTCCTCTGGCAATTAAATTAAAAAAAAAAAAAGAAAAGAAAAGAAAAGAAGGGCCAAGGTGGCATGGAGGTTAAGGCAACCTGGATCCCACATGGCCAACTGCATGATTCAAGTCCCAGATCTGAAACCTTGAAACTCACACTGGGTGGGGCTGGCACGTGGCATGGTGGTTAAGGCCACTGAACTCCCACATGGCCAACTGTGGTTCGAGTCCCAGACCTGGCGCCTTGCTTTCTCACTTCCTCTCACTCTGTCCCTCTCTGGTAAAATAAAAATAACTAAATAAATAAAATAATTCTTAAAAAAAATAAAGAAAAAAGAAAATCACACTGGGTGTGTGTGCCTAAAATCTCAAGATAAGAAGGGATTGCAGCATGGCCATCCCCCCAGGGATGATTTCTCACTTTCCCTCTCTCTCTGTCTCTCTGGCAAGTGCACGAGCCCTGTAGCAAAACTTTATTAAAAAAAAAATTTTTTTTTAAAGGTAAAGAAAGGAGAAAGAGAAGGAGGAGGGAGAGAGGATCAAGTGGGTTTGTGGATTAAGACGGTAGCGCAGGTTGTAAGGTGACTTGCAGCAAGAGTTGAGCGTGTGTGTGTGTGTGTGTGTGCACGTGAAGAAGTTTCTAGAGAAGATGGCCCTTAAGCTGAAAGTTGGAAGGTGAGTAAGAGTTAACTACACAGCTGATTTACAAAGCATTTACACCTTTAAGTAAAACCGTCAGTAATAAAAATCATAGGTAACAGGTACCAAGCTCCTATGTACCAGATACTGTCCTGAGTCATTCATGTGGACTATATGACCCTTTTGCACTCAGAGGGAACCTGAAGCTCAGAGATGTCAAGTAGCTTGCAGTGACAGGATAGAGATAACCATTTTCTCCCACCTTATAGAGGGGGCCTGAGGCCCAGAGCAGGGCAGGAACTTGGCTGTGGTCACGGAAGGGCAGAGGTAAGACTAGAACCCTAGACTTCCAGTTCCTGGGCTTGTGTTCCTGCTCCAGAACTGGCCAGACAGAACAGGGGATCAGGAAGACTGGGGGGTATGAAACAGCCCGGCTTAGCTGGGCTGGCACTGCGTCCCTAGTTACTACCAGAAGAAGCTGAAGGAAGGCACCTGCAGGGTCAGAGAGATGGAATCAGCCATCGGCCAGCTGCGGTCGCGGAAGAAGCTTCACTACAACCTTCAGCATACAGAATTGGAAATCTCAGAACGAAGGGTCTTCAGGATCCTGAACCGGCTAAAGCCGCAGAACTATGGTGAGGGCCTTGGGCCCAGGGCAGGCCTGGGGTGGGGGTTCTGTTTTCCTGCCCACCCGGCCTCCCTTTCCCCAGGCACCCACCCAGCCAGACTCACAGCAGAAGACCTTTGTACTGGTTCCTCCACTGTTTATACCCGTTTCCTGGAATCACTTCCCAAATCAACTGCCTGGAGCTGAGAGGCCTGGTTTCCCACTGTGGGCCAGTGTGTATCAGTAAATGGGCTGATAACCACCACCTCACATTCTGCTCTATGACGACCTTCCAAACTGGACTTTTCTACATTACCCTGGGCACAGATGGGTCCCAAGAGCCAGGACTGAGAAGGGAGCAACTGGAGATTAGGGAGCCTAGCACCCTGTCTGCTAAGCACCCACTGGGGCCAGCCACTGTGCTAGACTCTCTGCAGATGCGCTAAAAGTTAATCCTTACTATTGCATATTTTACCCTTTTACAGATGAGAGAAATGAAATTGAGAGTTTAAAGAACTTGCCCAAGTGGTCCCAGCTATACCTAGGCCTGACCACCCTCCTAAAACTGGTCTTCCCACTGGGCAAGGCTGCCTCTCTTGCCCAGGTTCCATTCACTGGGCTCCTACTGTGTGCCATGTGGTGAGATAGTCAGCTTTGCACCTGCCCCTTTTAAGCTATTAGCCCTTATTCTGTGTTCAGCATTCAGCTGAGTGCTTTGCAGGTATCATCCCTTTAGTCCTCATCACCAACTCTGTGAGGTGGGTACCACTGTCACCTCCAGCTCAGAGGCTTCGAGAGGTTAGGTGACTTGCTAAACCATCAGCTCACTCGACAGTGAAGTCAGAATCTCGTCTGGGTCTGCCTGTCTCCCCAGGATAGGCATGCTCTGAAGCACCACCCCTCCTATCCTTCACCAGCCACCAACCTGCAGAGCCCTTACGCCCAGGTGCCCTGCATCCCACTCTGTCCTCAGCTGGACAAGAAGATGGTCCGTCGGAAGCAGGGCAACCACTACGTGCTGGATCAGTGTCCCCCCGCCAGCCTGGGCCCCGACATCCGTAGCCTCTTCTTCCAGTCAGGACCTCAAGGAAACAGGTGAGTGCCCGGAGGGCAATTACCCTAGCCCAGGACCATCAGCCTTCTTCCTTAAGAGGACTCTGGCCCAACACCTGGGGAATCGATCCTTCCAAGAGACGAGGTCTGGAAGGAAAAAGGGAGAAAGGGTAGACGGAAAAGAGACTCATCTTTGTTGAGGGTCTGTGTACCAAGCAGACCATTTTACTGAAGCCAGTTTTCCTGCCTTCCTGTCCCCAAGCTTCAGTGTGGCACCTACTGTCTTCTCAGATTGGCACCACCACCCCCATTCCCCATGCAGAGTTGAGCTCTCAACTTCTCTGCTCAAATCTGGTTCCTTAGGAGGAGCAGATCAGCAGGTGGGTGGAGGGGAGCGTCCCCTGCG
The DNA here is from genome assembly GCA_026018925.1 of Tupaia tana. Classification (NCBI taxonomy): domain Eukaryota; kingdom Metazoa; phylum Chordata; class Mammalia; order Scandentia; family Tupaiidae; genus Tupaia; species Tupaia tana. The sequence continues at coordinate 85,995,344 of JAKSZU010000007.1, read as the reverse complement.
GTACTCCCTTCCAAGTCCCTGGGGGGAGCACCCTTAAACTAGGCTGCTGGCTCCATCACTCTGAGGGGAGGCCTGTCCTCTCCCTGGACACATAGGGGTGGCTCATACCCTGGCAGGACTGAGAGAAGAGGGCAAATGTCTCCCACCCATCTGTCCCACCTCTCTCCCCAGGGAAAACAGCTCTGATGGCAAGAAGTGGCTCAGCTCCGTGCCGGCACGAACGCACTGACGGCTGGAGTCCTGACTAGGCATCTGCCTGAGGCCTGCAGACACATGGGTCACCAGGCAAGGGCTGCTGCTGGAGGCTGCCTTTGGGGCCTGGTAAGCCAATAAACACCAAGAACCTCAGCCTCTGTGTCAGGTGCCACAGAAGGTCCCAGGTTTCGCCCTCTAAGTCAGCTCTCAAGTGCACAGGGTTTGAGAGACCTTGAGGCAGGACTTACCTCAAAGCCCTGTCCAGGGCTGGGGTTCCTGCTGCAGGTGACCTGGGTACACTCTCAAAACACAGACTTGGGCCTCTCCTCCTCTGGACTGAGAACCCCACAAAGGCAGAAATCCTCTCCCCCCACTTGCTCTAAGGGGTGTGGACATAAGGGAAGTATCTGGGAAAGACCTTGCCCTGAGGTGGCAGGCCCTTGGGAAGTACAGGAGGCAGCTTCAGCCATGCCCTCTTCCACAGAACCTTAGGATCCAAGGTTCTCCCCCCTTCAGAGGCTAAGGGGTGGGTCCTTACCCCTCAGCCCACGTACCACTCAGCCTACCACAGAACTGAGCAGAGGTAGCTCCCCAGGGTTAAGGAGTTAGGAGGCCAGGGACTGAAATGAGGACAAGGATCTGACAAGTTTAAAACATGTATTTAAAATACAATTTATAAAATGCTTAATCTGCCGACACAGGAGCCCGCGATGCGGGGTGGGGTTGGGGTGGGCAGCTGCCCGCTACACCAGCAGAGCAAGACTGCGGGGTGCGGCCCTCTCTCCCATGCCCTTCTGTTCAGACACCCAAGGGGCCCATGTGCACCCCTGGGATCACACGACTAGAAAACAAGACCCCAGAGATTTCTTGAGTCTCTGTTTACCAGGGAGGCTGGGGGCAGCCCTGCCGGCCCATCCCTGAGCAGAGCACCCCCAGATGGGGCAGAGCAGGGTATGGCTGGGCTGGGCAGGGCAGGGTTGGGCGGGGCAGGTAGGCTCTGGAAGGGGCTGATGGTAGCAGATAGGGTGTTGCCTCCTGCCTGCAGGTGGGGAGCACCCTGATTGAGTGGGCTGAAAAGGGCTGGTCACCAGGCCAGGACCCCCAGCTCCTTTGGTTATAGGCTGACATCAGAGTAGTGGCTCATGGGAAGCGGTTAGCTGGAAGGTCTGAGGCCTGGCTCTTGGGATTGGGGAGGAGCTGGGGGAAGGGGACAGTACCACAATGGCAGATAAAGGGGCAGCAGCCTCAGGTTTCTGCCCCCATCCCCCTGGGAAAGTTTTCTAAGCCAAAGCCTGCAACTTACTTTTAAAAAAGAAGAAAAAAAAAAAAAAGCACTTAAGGAAAGTTACAGACAACTACAAAAAAAAAAAAAAAAAAAAAAAAAAAAAACCCACATAAAATCCAAACCGTTTTCCCATCTCCCCTCCCACCTCCCTCCCAACACAATACAGTTTCCTGTTTTCTTTTCTTTTTTTGTAAGTTTTGCCTGCCACCTCTCCATCTGGGTAGCCAAGGGCATGACTGCTGGTGGGTGGTGACAGGCACACAGTGGGCAGAGCCCCATCTTTGGCCGGAGGGAGGTGGGAGCACAGTCCCTGCCACATCCTCAATCTGCAGACACCCACAGACAGTCTTCCCTTTGGCTCCCACTGCGGGTGGCGGGGCATGCACAGGTGGTCCCAACGGCTGAGCAACCAGCACTTCTGGCCTTCCCACCTGGACTGCTTCTGCACCCTTCTCCAACTGAAAGGACAGTCTCACCTAGGGCCAGAAACTGCGATCCCTTGAGGGATGGACACTGGACAACTAGAACATGGGTACTTGGTCAGGGCAGTGGACTATAAGGATAGCAGCCAACGTTCTTCCTCCCCAACTCCTGGAGGCCTCCCCTCCTACTGTCTGAGGCTCTGCTCCAGCTCTGCTCGTGGGCAATTCCAGGCTCACACAAGTATGGAGCTGTGCTGCGGGCTAGCTGCCCATTCAAATGGCAGCTCCTAAGGGGAAGATGGAATGAGACATGGCTTGCTGGGCCTGACCCATCATTCCCTTAGGGCAGGGCTGAGAGCCAGGTAAACCAAAGGTGGAAAGAGCCAGCAAAACCGCCCTGCCACCTTGACCACCATAAGCTGCCTCAACTGCAAAACCAAACTAACCACTCAAACTCATCTGCTGCTCAGGAGAGGGGATGCTGTGAGGGATAAGGCGCCGTGCTACAGAAGAGACCAGAAAGCCTGAGAGCCAGGCTGCACACACACACAGCTGCTCTAGGAAGCTGCCCTCTTCCACCTTAAGGAGCCAGAGCAAAATTCCAGGCTCCAGGGACATAGGAAAAACTGCCTTCATTCCAAGGACTTGCTCTGGAAAAAGGGATGAGGGTAGCTAGGCTTACGGGGAACCGTCTGTCATCAATCTTTACAGTTCAAAGCTCTTCTTTTCCCAACTCTGTTCAGAATGGTCTGCTCCCTGTGTGGTTTCCCACGGGCAATGTACCAGGCATAATTACTGAGCTGGGGCGATCAAGAGAAAAGGAGCACCGCAGACACTTAAGGGTTTAAGCCTTGCTGGATTGGGAAGATCCACCCATCACTGACCACATCAAGCAGAAGGCTAGGGAGTCCTGGAGCGCACAATTGCTCCTGGTCTTCCTTGTCCTGACTGCAAAATACTGAACAAGTCTCACATCCCTTACTTCAAAGCCCAGGAGTGTAGTCTCACTCCCTGCTCTTTTGGAAGTAGTAGGCCTGGCTGGTATGGAACCACCCTGAGGGGTATGGGAAGGGGAAGTGTTTTCACTTTCCCTAACTCCCAAAATACTAGAGGTGGGGTTGACACCCTCCCCAGGCTCTCTGAGCCTATAGCACTAGCCCAGTCTCCAGGCAGGGCCAAGATGCCCTGGGACGTAGCTGGGGGAGGGAGGTATAGGCATGGGGTGCTCATCTGTCCTAGGGGCTGCAGAGCCCTGCTCCCTTTCTGGGCGGCAGTAGAAACACAGAAGCTAAGCTCACCAAAATCCTATTGGTTAATGTTTCTAGTGAATTTTCCAGAAACATTTTTAAGTAGACTACCAAACTACCCTTTCTCAATTAAAAATTCATTTAACTGCTAAAACCCCTCCCATGCACTTTTTTTCTTGCAAATCAGTATTTGTATAAACAAACAAAAATAGGAAGAGAAAAAAAAAAAGGATATTTTCAAATGGAACTTACTTTTTAAGTGATGAAGACATGCACTTGGGGGTGGGTGGGTGGGAGTTCTCATCTGTGTTTTGAAATCCCAAATTAATGAGCATGATAAACTGTTATTGCTGGCACTGGCTTTACCCCAAGTGGCACTGTCTGACTCTCTAGTCTGAGTCCTTGGTGGGTCCCCCCAACCCTCCCCTGATCCTCCCCGTTTCCCTTTCCATTGACTTGGGACAGCCCTTGTTGATGCGCCAATCACAGTGGGAAGGGGGGAAGGGGGGAGGTCACAGTGCATGGGGTTCAAGGTCACAGTGGGCGGAGCAAGGGGGATCACAGTGCAAGTAAGTCAGGTCGTTCCCTCTGCTCAAGTCCAGCTGTAGGCCACAGCAGTGCAACCCGTGGCGGACGACCCAGGAGGTGGTGACGGCGGCAGCAGTGGCATCCTTTTCTGCCTGCATTTATCTGCGCTGTTTGAAGCCTTGTGACCCATCAGGACCCAAAGGCTGTCTGATCACATTATTGGGTTGCCTGCTGTCTTCCGGCTGGGAGATCCTGGTTGGCCTAAGGGAAGGAGATCAGAGGAAGGCATGAAGGAAGATATAAAAGATGTCCCCGGGGCCAGTAGGTGGTATGGTGGCTAAGGACTGGGCTCCAACATGGCTAACCACGGTTTGAGTCCTTGACCATGCAGCTTGACAATCACACCAGGCATGTGTGTGTTTGTGCGCCCAAAATCTCGAAGGGAGAAGGGATGATGTGGCCATTCCCCCTTGGGGAGTGATTTCTCCCTTTCCTTCTATCTCTTCTCTGGCAAGCATATATGCCCTATGTAAAAAAAAAAAAAAAAAAAAAAAAAAAAAAAAAAAAAAAAAGCCCCCATCTTATTATGTTTTTTCTTTCCTTTTCTTCTTCTTCTTCTTTTTTTTTTTTTTTTTTAAATCACTACCCCTCAGGGAGGATGGCCACACCACAATCCCCTCTCTTCCCCCCCCCCCCCTTTTTTTTTTTTGAGAGCTTTTTTTGCTGGGCACGTGTGCTCACCAGAAAGACAGAAACAGAGAGACAGAAAGCGAGAAATCACCCCCCATGGGTGATGGCCACACCGCAATCCCTTCTCCTCCATTCTCCTCTTGGGATCTTGGGCATGCACACACACACACCCGGTGTGAGTTTAAGCACCGGGTCCGGGACTCAAACCGCAGTCGACTACGTGGGAGTCCAGCGACATAGCCATTATGCTAACTGCTGATCCCTACTTTCCTCTTGGAACCCTGGGCATGAGCACACAAGCTGGGACCCAAACTGCATAGTCGGCTACATGGAGATCCAGCTGTCCCAACCACCATGCCACCTGGCTGATCCCAAGATGGCCCCATTCCTGTTTTCTTTCCTTCAGTTTTTCACTATAGGGCACATGCACTCACCAGAGAGAGAGAGAGACAGACAGACAGACAGACAGATAGATAAAGGGAAAGTGAGAAATCACATCCCATGGGGAATGGCCACACCGCAATCCCTTCTCCATTCTTTCAGAATTTTGGGCACACATGCACATGTGCCCACCATGGTTTTAAGCCATGTCCTTATGGACAGGGAGGGGCTGGCGGTCCATGCTGACCTCTAGCAGCTACGGCATTCTTCCCACCGGTTTGGCTTGCCGTCATTCATTTGCAGGCAGCAGTGGCCGCACATCCACCATCGACCATGCAGCACAGGCTCTTTAGTGTCAGGCCAACATAAAGACCCCTGTCCAGGAGCTCAGCAGAATGACATGGTACTACCATTTCAGCTTTCCTGATTCTCTTCTCCAGACCATGTGGTTAATGGCTGACTCACGTATTTCTACAGAGGACTAAAGGAAATTAACTTTTTCTACTCCAGAAAGGTGAAGCATTATTGGAGAAATAACAGATAATGAATATCTCCTCAAAATAATGAAGGGAGGGCCAGCAGGTGGCATGGAGGTTAAGGCAGCTGGATCTCACATGGTCAGCTGCATGGTTTGAGTCCTAGTGGCTTGAAAAACAGACCAGGTGTGTGTGCGTGCATGCCCAGAATCCCAAGAGGAGAATGAAGAAGGGATTGTGGAGTGGCCATCCACCCTGGGGAGTGATTTCTCACTTTCTGTCTCTCTGACTCTATGGCAAGTACACCTTATCCCGTCTTTCCAGATTAGACAACTAAGGTTCAAGAATTCTAAATTAAGGGAATAAAGTGGCAGATTTTGACTCAACATCCATGCCTTTAATCTCTATGAAATACTGTCTCCTGGCTCCCACAGACTACAAGCAGAAGTGGCCTGCCAGCAAATCACTGTCTCCTCAAAGCCTCCTTCCAGGCTTTCAGAGCTGTCCCCAGCCAATGCAGTGGATGGTGTGCCCAGCAGGCAAAGGCTAGCTGCTGGAGCTGTCTAACTCAGTCTGTTGCTCACGCTCTACATGCAGCCAGGCTGCGCTCCTTCTCCATGGGGTGGAGTGATGGGCTGACCCATGACCAGCTCTGTCATCTATACTCACCGGTCAAGGATGGGTTTCTCCTGCTCCTCCTCAGGGCTGGCACTGCCTAGGATCCGCTTCCGAGCCTCGGCGTACTCAGCCTCCCGCTGTGCTAGAGACTTGACCGGAAGGGCTGGCCTGCTGGTGGAGTTGGGGCTGCTCACCACACCGTTGCTGGTAGGCCTCTTGAGGATGCGGATCTGTGGAGGGGGCCCCGTGGGAAGGCTATCGTCCTGAATCACAATGGGCACTTTGGGAGGAGACTTGGATTTCCTGCTGACAAAGAGCAAACACAGCTTCACAAATTCCACCCTTGACCACAGAGGCCCGTCCATGTCCCATGCGCACTCCTCATCACTTTTCTTTTCCTCCCCTACTAATGCTACACGTCATTCTCTGGCCTCTGACCAGATTTTGAGACCCCCTTCCTTCGCAAGAAGGGTTTCCCAAAAAAACAACCTTGCTACCAGCTCCAGCAGCCCATAGGAACTGTTCCTCAGACCTAACTCCTGGCTGAGGGGGCTGGAACATCACCTTGTTCTGGGACTTCCATCCTTATGTTCACATGGTCACATCGACCACTGTTTATCCCCTGTGCCACAACATTTCACAACCAGAATCCAGTGACTTCAGTTAAAAACCCCGGCCCTATACAGATCAGAACATGACAGGCTGGTGAGGTGAGAGCTCCTGAGCCTGGAGGTCAACAAAGTGTCCACTCTCAGTTGAGGTCATCCACCATGTGTGCTCAAACCAGCTGAACACTACAAAACAGCCTGCTCTGCCAGTCACCCTTGCCTGGCATCAAGACAGGATTTACCAAACTGCCTCAGCCTTCTGGTGAGTGACCTGAGCCTCCCAGAGACAAGCTACCCCAACACCGAATCACTTCTTCAACAGAGCTTCTGTGCAGAGACCTCCCTCACCAGGCTCTGGTCTGCTGGACAGCGGCGGGGCTGAGGTGAAGGACCACCCTACAAATGGTGCTTGGCAATGCCCGAGAGAGAAGCATTGTCCAAGGCTGGTGGACATGCATGTCAGGGCGATGTGTCCATGAGAGGTGGAATCAACAAAAAAGCAAGAGGGAAAACAACACAGGAAAGAAAAGAAACAAAAGCCACAGGAGGACAGAAAGGGACCCAGGCACGAGTGATCACCTCATAACAGCCACAAAGGCCCTTACCAGAACAGTAAACTTGCTTCTCCTCAGAACCAAACAGACCAACAGAGGCCTGTTTCCAAAGCCTTGGCTATAAGGAGGGGTAGGAACTAGAGGAACTCGGCTGCTGCCAGGGGGAACTAGAGCAACTTCTGGGCACAACAGGAATGGCATGGGAAGGGGATGGTAACCAAGGGTTAGGCAGTTGCTGAGACTGTGAGCAGACAGACAAGGAGCTGGCAATCTGATTGAAGAGGAGGGTGTCAAGAAAGCTAGTGGGTGGGTAGAGCACCCCAGAACAACTGTGCAGCCCATTAAGCAAATTCAAGAGAGGTCCTATTCTTCTTGCTACTTCCTGCTATGGAAAACTGACAGGCTACCCAAGCCCAAAGACAGCTACAGTTGATTTTCACCTACTCTGGAAACCCGCTGCCCCTGCTGCCTGGGTGGGAAACAAAGCTATCATTACAGGTCTCGTTAGAGTTTCTGAGAATCTGTTCTTCCAGGATACCCTAATAACACCCTAAACCACCATGTCACTGAGAGCCCAAGAAATCATCTATCTCTTACGTCACACTCAGAGAAACTGATATCCAGACGGAGAAACAGCTAGCCTCAAACCTCAAAGCAATTGGGGCACAGCCAAGCCTAAAACATAAGGCTTCCAACTTGCTGCCCGCCCACTTTCCATCAGACGGCCTACCATCGGGGCCCACTAAGGTTAGAGGCAGGTGCAATACAGTAGCCTCACTCCGAAGGCCTCCACATCCTCCACCTCTGACTCAGAGGGAAGGGCTCACTGCCCAGGAGCCCGATGTGCTAAAGCTCACAGCCAGCTGGAGAACACCACTAACTGCCCAGCTCTCAAGCGGCAGAGAGCATGAGCCCTCAGACCGGACAGCAGCCTTACCTCTCCTTTTGTGTGATCTTCAGTTTTTTTTCCAACCGTCTGTCTATTTCCTAGAGGAAAAAGATGTATATAAAAAGTGGAAAAAAATCTCTCTTTCAAATAAAAACTTAGGTCTTTATTTTCAGAACTAAGGGCAGTGTCTTCTCTCTAGCCAGTGGCACGACTTATCCTTTGAGGTAATGGATGTGGGCTAGACTCTGGGGTTTGGTGACGTGACTCCCTCTGGGTCCATCTCCCTCTATCCCCATGGCCGCAGCAATAGTTCTAGACCTAACTGCTGAGTTGGGTTCTTTGCATGGCCCCCAACTGGTCTCTGGCCTCCATCATGTCCTTCACAGAGCCACCAGAATCAACTTTCTCAACAGAAATCTGAGCACATCACTTCACCACTTAAAACCCTTTGACTGCTTGCAGGGTCTAAGCTCCTCAGCATGCCTTCCCCACACCTGCCTTTATCGCCTAGTCCCATTTGGCACCATAGCAACTCTGAGCTATTCTGATCCACAGATCCCAGCATGCTGCTCCATCAGGGTGGCATCCTCTCTCCTGCACACACACCGTTTACCTTGCACAACCATCTTGGCTGTCTACTTCTCCTCCATCAAGACTTCTCTGATCTCACCAGCATGGTTAATGGCCTGCTCTTCAGGAACAAACACTCCCTTTACAGCCCTTCATGTTCACACGTATGAAATACCTTATAATCTATTTTTTACCATTATGGACTTGAACTCTCTATGACTAACACCTAGCGAAAGGCCTACAGTGAAACAGACATCTAGTATTTGTGAAATTGGAAGTCCATAAGTCTACACGTGAAGCCCAAGAGGAACTGAAGAGGAAACAGGAACCCTGAGAATACCACCAGATTCTCTCAGAACCAGAGCCCAACAGGTCCTGATTAACACAAAACCACCATGTCAGAAAAAAAAGCAAGGAGAAGATGGTGAGAAGGAAGAGAAGGCAGGTCTACCTCTCAACAGAGTCTGGCCCTGAACTCCCACTGCAGCAGGCCAGAGCCCAGGCTAGGCCTAATCTCTAAGTCTTAGGCAGGAGTTTAGTGTCCATGGCAGCTTGACCCTCAGGTCCTTGGCTTCAGGGGCTCCATGCTCCTTCCACACAGTCATTTTCGAGCGTCCATACACCAGGCAGACGAGTGAGGCAGAAGCTGTGCAGAGAGCAAAGACCAAGCCTCTAGGCTCCTTCACTGCCCCACTTGCTTAACCATCCTCAGAGCAGGCAGACTATCCAGCTACTGCAGAAGGAACACACTATGCAAAGTTACATTTCTCAGGAGAGCAGATCTGCTTCTCCAAACAGGTGATTTTGTTTTTGTTGTGTGTCTTGTAAACAAATGAAACTAGATTTAAATCCAGTCTAACACTGATACCCACTTTAACTGGTGCTGAGCTGTCTTTACAATATATTTAGACAAGTACATATATTGTATTTTAAGGGCACCAGGTCTCTGTAGGGGCTTGGAAGGTCTTAAAATGAAAATTTCTCACTCCAGCTTGGAACACAGTTGGTGCCTGATGAATGTTCAATAACTAAATGAAAAAAATACACCAATAGGAAGAGAATGATCTGGATATTTTCTGTGATCTGACACACACAGATACTTACACAGAATCTACAGTTTCTATCAAAATTGTATTCTATTAATTCTAGCGTTATTGCCCAAGTAAATACTAATGCCTATTACCCTTAGTATTAGTCTAATGCCTGTTATCGTTTAAGGTCCTTTCAAGGCTTATGACAAATAATCTCTGGTTTTAAAGTCCCATACTGGATCAATGCTCCAACCTGAGAACGAGACTACCCATCCAAGTTCCTCCATCGTAAATGCGAAGTTTAACATCTGCAGGATTAGATGTCTTCGCACAGGGTCAAGCCAAATGTTGCACAGGCTGGACAGGTAGCTAGACTGTGTATGGAGGGGACACATCTGGGCATGTGAAGGGGCTGGGGACACCAAAGAGCACTTGCCCCATCAAGTCCTGACTGGTAGAGTCAGATCTGCCATTTTAGGACAAATCAAATTCAAGATTATTATGGGAAAGTTCTGAATTTTTAAATTTCATTATGTGAACTCTCTTCCACATCACTGTGAGGGCTGAAAAAGACACAGCGGCAAATGGGCCTAACACATTAGCTGAACTCAACAGGTCCCATCCTGGTTTCCTTTCAGAGAGCAAACTGCTTCCTTCTTTCTCAGGGCTTTAGAGAAGACAGAGAATCTGAGCAGTCCCAACACATAGAGCCCAAGTCAAAAAAAAAAAAAAAAAAAAAAAAAAAAAAGTCCACCCAGAGGACATTCTGGGCCACATCTGAGTAAATGTGCATCTGTCCTCAAACTAGAACATAACCAGCATACTTGGCGCATAATACGACTGACTTTAAAAATAATGACTGACGTCAACACAATGCTTTATGGCTGTCGACACTTTCCTTAACATTGATTTTCTGTTCACATCAAAGTTGGAGGGTGGAAGCCTTAGACAAAGTAGCTTTAAATCTCCTCTGTCAGATCAGGGTAATGCGGGTCAGCGAAGTTAAAGAATTTACCCAAAGTCACAACGCAGTAAGGCATGGAGGCAGCCCTAAAACAAGGCTTTACCCCATGCCGACACCGCCACGACTGCTCAAGTTCCCAGAAATGCTGGTAACAGCCACCAGGTGTCTAGCCTCTCTGTTTCTCCCTCAATTCACTGCTCCACGGCATGCCAGTAACTAAAACTCCCATCCAACCCCATCACGTTAGGCAGGATGGCTTTATCAGAACTGGACAGGGACTCTTACATCGGATTACAGAACGAGGTGTAAACCCAAGCAGCTCTGGTGGAAAGCAGGTCCTGGCCGTCTCCAGATGGCACACTGGACACCAGTGTGCTCAGGGCCATCCAAGCAGGAGAGGGAGTGCTCTGCCAGCAGCTGGAGAGGGCACCACACCGCACTCTGGAGTCAGTCCAGGTAGCATGAGTCAGTCCATTCTCTCCTCGGACAAGGCCTGGCGATCAATCTCTCAGATTCGTGCTTTGAAAAGCTGGACCATGTTGAAACTTTCCTACAGGGTGCACAAGGAGAATGTGTGCCTCCTCCAGAGGAGCAAAGGCCCAGTGGAAGCAAGCAGGCCTCAGAATGGTATGTGAGGAAGCATCTAAACAGCTGAAATAAGGAATCATATTACCCAAAGGCAACTCCTCTTTTCACAAGGATGCACAGAGCCCTGCCCAAGGTCGAGGTTCCTGCGTTAGAGGCCCAGGCTCCCTGGCTGGTGGAAGAAACCTGTAAGCTCTAATTCTGCCAAGTGGGAAAGGGGCACAAGGGCAGAGGGCAAGTGCTAAGGCACAGGCGCTCCACAGAGGACTGGCTAAGTTTGATTTCCTATGGCTTCTTCTGGAAAGGCTCCTTATTTTTCACCAAGCAGCACCAAGGAGACTCCAAAGAATGGCAAGGCTCTAGCAGGTGGGTTGACCTTTCTTCTCTGGGTCATCTACATCCTAAGCAAAAGACCGGCTACCAAATCCAGTTATCAGTGCCCCATGGGGCCACACCTCCACACAGATGTGGTCCATGATCCTCAGACTGAGAGAACAAAGCCAGAAGGAGAGAGAGACAGGAAATAATGAAGATGCATAGCAGGAGGGGGGTGGTTCTGGTCCTTGATGGGAGGTAAAGAAGAGGTTATAGCCACAAGGTGAATGAAATCACAAGCCAACGTCTGCAAATTCAACCTGTCTAAAGAGAATGCACAGCTTCCCTAGCTGCTGATGCTCTTAACCTTGCACGGGACATGCTTGTGTGAGTCTCGGGCAGAAAATTTGGGGGACAGAAGCCTAGGAGTATAATGGGGCTAAGGTTATTCCAAAGCGGGAGAGTGGGGAAGGGATCACCTGAAAGAGTCACAAACCACAGAGGAACAAAGGAGACCGGACAGGGATGTGTCCGTCAGGCCAGGGAGATTAGACTGGCAGGTTCACTCCTATAACATTAAGAGGTAGATGTGAAAGGAGAAGAGAGAGGTGAGAAGCAGAGAGGCTAGCTATCCTTTCTCACTCAGGATGTTTAAGAAATAGACTTTAGGGCCAGCCTTTGTGGCCTGGTAGTTAATTAAGAAAGCTGGATCCCCAGTTAACGTAATGGCTATGTCGCTGAACTCCCATGTAGCCTACCGTGGTTCAAGTCCCAGACCCGGTGGCTTAAACTCATGCCGGGCACATGTGCGTGCGTGCTCAAGATCCCAAGAGGAAAATGGAGGAGAAGGGATTGTAGCGTGGCCATCCCCCCGGGGGGTGATTTCTCACTTTCTGTCTCTCTGCTTCTCTCTGTCTTTCTGGTGAGCGCACGCGCCCTGTAGCAAAAACCTCTCCAAAAATAAGAAAGCTGGATCCCACATGATCAAGTGTGGTCTGAGTCCTGGCCCCAAGCAGCTTCAGAGACACCCGGGCACAAGGGCACTTGCACAAGTGTGCCCCAAATCCCAATGGGACGGAGAAGAGGAAGAGAAGGGAGTGCAGAGTGACTATATCCTATCTGAGGATACTTTCACTTTTCCCTCTCTCTGGCAAGTGCAGATGCTCTCTAACAATGATTTTTTTTAAGAAATAATTATTTAAATGAATTAAAAATGCCACCCCCAATTTGATAAAAGACAGACTAGGGAGAAAGAGAGGGACAGTGATAATGCAAGCTGCCAGGTCTGGGACTCAAACTATGGTCGGCCATGTGGGAGTCCAGCACCTTAACCACCACGCCACCTGCCAGCCTGCCCTCTAACAAAGAAAAAAAACAAAAAAAAAGACTTTTAACAGTTTATCCAGTGGTGGTGAAATTCTGGGGGACTGATTCAAACTAGCCAAACTCACAAGTGACACAGTGAACAAACCCAAACCATCACATGACACTACCAGGGTGAGGGGGACTTGCCCTTTTTGGTGCCTGACCTGCTGGTGCCCACTCCTCAGATGAACCAGGCCTCTTGTCCTGGCCCTGAGTACACAAGCCAAAGGAGCAAACTGCCTTGCTCCATCAGAGCACCCCGCTCTCAGACAGGTGTAACTCCTAAGAGACAAGCAATCTGGCATTTAATGGAAGTCGAAGAAGCATCTTTGATTCTCCTCAATGAATTAGTAAAATACCCTCTTTCTTTGGCAAAAAAAAAAAAAAAAAAAAAAAAAAAAAAGTTATAAACAATAATTCTTGAGGGGAAAAAAAAAAGAATTCAAATCTACAATGGCAAAATCTGGGGCCATTCGGTGATGTGGTTAAGACAGCTGGATCTCACATGGCCAACTGCATGGTTCGAGTCCCAGAGAGGAGAATGGAGGAGAGGGACTGCAGCATGGCCATCCTCCCTGGCGGGTGATATTTCTCTCTCTCTCTCTCTCTCTCTCTCTCTCTCTCTCTCGGACGAGCACACACACCCTATGGCAAATTAAAAAAAAAAAAAAGTCCTGGGCCAACAGGATTTTCTTGGCGAGGCAGTTACACTGCTGGACTCCCACATGGCTGACCAAGGTCCTGGACCCGGTGGCTAAAGATCACACCAGGCACGTGTGTGTGCAGGCCCAAGATCCCAGGAAGAGAATGGAGGAGAAGAGATCCCCTGGGGATGATTTCTCACTTTACCTTTCACTGCCCCCCCCCCACACCCCGCCCAGTGCACTCGCCCTAAGGCAAAAATCTCTTTAAAAATAAATAAGCCTTTTGGCCAGAACCAGCCATCTTCCAGTAATTAACCAAAATGACAAACAGAAAGGGAAAGAGGAGAGGCACCCAATATATGTTCTCTAGGCCTTTTAGAAAACATGGAGTTGTTCCTTTGGCAACATATATGCGAATCTACAAGAAAGGTGATAGTGTAGACATTAGGGAATGAGTATTGTTCAAAAAGGAATGCCCCACAAATGTTACCATGGCAAAACTGGAAGAGTCTACAATGTTACCCAGCATGCTGTTGGCATTGTTGTGAACAAACAAGTTAAGGGCAAGATTCTTGCCAATTTGCGTACTGAGCATATTAAGCATTGTAAGAGCAGAGATAGCTTCCTAAAACGTTTGAAGGAAAATGACCAGAAAAAGACAGCCTGCTCCACCCAGAGAAGCACACTTTGTGAGAACCAATGGAAAGGAGCCTGAGCTACTATAACCTATTCCCTATGAATTCATGGCATAATGAGTGTTAAAAATAAACTAATCTGTGGCCTATCAAAATACATACATACATACATAAATATCTGGTCTAAAATTATCAGATAAAAAGATCTCTGGGGCCAGTACCATAGACTAGTGGTTAAGTGAACTGGATTCCACATAGCTGATTATAATTCAAATCCCAGCCTGGCAGCTTGAAAAACACACCTGGCTAATGGTGTGTGTGCTCAAAATATCATCAGGATAGGGAAATGGGGAAGGGATTGCAGAATGACCACACCACAATGGGAGATGCTTTCTCTCTCTCTGCCTCTCTCAGGTGAGTTCATGCATCCTCTGGCAATTAAAGAAATAAAAAGTCTCTACCTTTAAAGTGCATCACTAGACATTTTGAGTCCAGACATGCAATCAATAGATGTCTCCAAACAACCTCCATGTCAATTTGTTTGATTCTATGTTTCATTCCTGCCCTGTTTCTCTATGGCAGTGAGTATGCTACCCTGGGAGAGCTGGCTTTCTCCAAAGCTCCTGTTTTCTTCATCTTCCCTAGTTACTCCACAAAGGGAAGCAGTAAAAGTCCAAGTACCAGGGGACCAGCAGTTAGCGTAATGGCTATGTCACTGGACTCCCACGTAGTCGACTGCAGTTTGCGTCCCAGACCCGGTGGCTTAAAACTCACGCTGGGCGCATGTGCGTGTGTGCCCCAGATCCCAAGAGGAAAATGGAGAAGGGATTGCAGCGTGGCCATCCCTCCGGGGGGTGATTTCTCACTTTCTGTCTCTCTGTCTCTCTCTGTCTGTCTGGCGAGCGCACACGCCCTTTGGGGAAACCTCTCCAAAAAAAAAAAAAAAAGTCCAATCACCTAGGTTTGATTCTCCAGTGATGCTTCAGGATCACCATCAGGTTAAAAAAAAATGAACTCCTGGGCAAACAAGATTGGATAAATCAAAAAAAGCAAAAAGCAGTACTTAGAAGTAGACAGATGACAACAATGGGGCACAGCCAGGCCATGAATTAAAACATTTGCTTTTTTTTTTTCTTTTTAAGAAAGAGATTCTCGGGACCAGCAGGTGGTATAATGACTATGTCGCTGGACTCCCATGTAGTTGATCCCAGTTTGAGTCCCGGACAGGTGGCTTAAACTCATGCTGGGTGCGTGTGCATGCATGCCCAAGATCCCAAGAGGAAAATGGAGAAGAAGGGACTGTGACATGGCCATCCCCCTGGGGGGTGATTTCTCGCTTTCTTTCTGTCTCTCTTTCTGGCGAGCGCATGCGTCCTGTAGCAAAGAGATGGCCAAGTCACAATTTTCCTCTCAGGATTTTGTGCACACATGCACAAGCAACCAGTGTGAGTTTTAAGCCACCGTGGTCGACTACATGCGAGTCCAGTGACATAACCATTATGCCATCTGCTGGTCCCCCCCATTTGTCTTTTTTTTGGAGGGGGGGGAGGCTTTCGCTATAGGGCGCGTGCGCTCGCCAGACAGACAGAGAGAGACATAGAGACAGAAAGCGAGAAATCACCCCCCAGAGGGGATGGCCACGCCGCAATCCCTTCTCCTCCATTCTCCTCTCGGGATCTTGGGCACGCACGCACACGCGCCCGGCGTGAGTTCTAAGCCACCGGGTCCGGGACGCGAACCGCGGTCGACTACATGGGAGTCCAGCGACATAGCCATTACGCTAACTGCTGGTTCCCCCCATTTGCTTTTTTAATACAAAATCAAGTTAGTTTGTTTGAGAGTTCGTTTTCTATAAAACATTCCCACTTCCTTTGTTACTCCCATACCAAGGAAAAACATTCCATTTCAATTAAGTGGGTCACAGTAGGAAACAGGATATAGTTCTAAAATTCCCTCTTTAGGTAAGTCTATGCTCCTTTTAAAAAAAAATTATTTATTTTATTTGACTTATTATTACTACTATTTATTTTTAAATTTGACCAGAGAGAGACAGAGAAAGGGAAAGCGAGAAAACAAGCCACCAGGCCTGGGACTCAAACCACAGTCAGCCATGTGGGAGTCCAGCACTTTAACCACCATACCACCTGCCAGCCCAGTCTATGCTTTGTTAATGTATCTCAAAGTCCCTCTACTTTTACTCCACTGTAGTGATCGGAAAAAAAAAAAATCGGAGCTAAGTATTTATGGAAAACCTTACTATATAAAGTAGGAGATGTGCTTAGCTACAGAAGACCCAGAGGAGATTAAGCCAATCTTTGCTGATGTGCAGAGCCCAGGCAAGTGGGAGAAGACAGATAAATGACCTGCAGTAGCTGCATTAGTCGTATGAACAGTGTTTTAGAGGAAATGAAGGGGGAGTAATCCTACCACGAGAAATTAGGAAAATCTATAGAGACCTAAAGGAGAAGAGTTGTTTTTTGTTGTTGTTGTTTTTTTGCTATAGAGTGCATGCACTCACCAGAGAGACACAGACAGAAAATGAGAAATAACCTCCTGGGAGGTGGCCACACTGCATTCCCTTCTCCTTCGTTCTCCCCTCCAGATTTTTGGACATGCATGCACACAGGACTGGTGTAAATTTCTTTTTAAAATATTTCATTTTATTTATTACTATTATTCAATTTGACCAGAGAGAGAGAGAGAGAGAGCACTCATGCAAGAGCAAAAAACAACCAAGCTGCCAGCTGAGGACTCGAATTGCGGTCGGCCACTGAGGAATCCAGTGCCTTAATCACCATGTCACCTACAGGCCCCACACCTTGCGTAACTTTCTTTTTTTTTTTTTAACTTTACTTATTTATTTAAATTTGACAAGAGAGGGACAGAGAGAAGGAAAGTGAGAAAGCAAGCTGCCAGGTCTGGGACTCGAACTGTGGTCGGCCATGTGGGAGTCCAGCACCACCAACCACAACGCCACCTGCCAGCCCCAAAGGACATGAGTGTTAAGAAGAGAAAGGGCATAAGAAATTGGGAAGAGGATGAAAACATGAATGGGAAAAGTAAAAGAAAATGAAGTAAGATACCTTCTGGACCTAAAGAGTCAAATCTAGAAAAATATCTTAGAATGTTTCCATCTTTTTAAGTGTATTTCTGGAAAACTTATCTGCAGAAAATTAGTTATAATTCATAGGGCCAGCAATTTGAAAAAAACGAGAGGTACCAGAAAACCATGAAGGACTTTGGGGTGGTAGGTTGTGCAGACCGAGCAATTCTTGCTTAGAAGGGAAAACCACTCCTGATCTCTTTCCCAAGTTCATTTAGCTTTCTGAATCTCTCTGAGTCTTCCCAGTCAGAGGGAATCCTTTGGTCACACTCGCCTTTGTAAGATCTCTCGCTGAGCCACTCACTGTGAGCCATGGCCACTTGTGGCTAGTAAGCACTTCATACACGGTCAGCCTGAAAAGAAATGTGCTTTAAGTTGTACAGTGAATTTCCCAGACTTAGCATAAAAAGAGTATGGAGGAGGCCAACCGGTGGCATGGTGATTCAGGGGGCTAGATCCCAGGTGGTCAACTGCAGGATTTAAGTCCTGGGCCCGGGAACTTGAGAAAACACACCAGACATGTGTGCATGTGTCCCCAGAATCCCAAGAAAATGGAGAAGGGACTGTGACATGCCAACCCTAGGGGGTGGGGAGGAGGCACCTTTTCTATCTCTCTTTCTCTGGTGAGTGCACATGCCCTACAGCAATTAATTAATTAATTAATTAATTAATTATTTTAATCGGGCCAACAAGTGACAAGGTGGTTAGGGTGCTGGACTCCCACATGGCCAACAGTGGTTTAAGCCCTGGACAGGCAGCTTGAAAATCAACACGCTAGGTGCGTGTGTGTCTGTGCGTGCCCAAAATCCCAGGAAGAGAATGGAGAAGAGATTGAGGCGTGGCAGTCTCCCCTGGGGATTTCTCACTTCCCCTCTCTCTGTCTCTCTCTTTGGCGAGTACACACACCCTATGTTTTAGCCTGGGGTTTTGGGCAAGCATACCACAGAGTGATTTTTCAAGCTGCCTTGTCCGGGACTTGAATTGCAGTTAGCCATGTGGGAGTCCAGAGCCCTAATTACACCACCTGCTGGCCACAAATTCATACATTTTAAAATGTTGATTACATATCGAAATACTATGTTGGATATATTTTTAAAACATTAAAATTGGGGCTAGCAGACAGCATGGTGGTTAAGGTGCTGGACTCCCACATGGGTGACTGTGGTTCGAGTCCCAGACCCAGTGCTCGAAAATCATGTAGGGGTGGGGGAGGGGGGAAATCATGCAGGGTGCATGTGCATGCATGTATATGTGTGCCCAGAATCCTGAGAGGAGAATGGAGGAGAAGGGATCGTGGCATGTCTATTCCCCCAGGGGGTGATTTCTCTTTTCCTTTCTTACTGTCTCACTCTCTCTCCCTCTCTCTCTGGTGAGAACATATGCCCTATGGCAAAAACCTTAAAAAAAAATAAAAATTCACATTTCTTAGTACTTTTAAAATGTTGCTTCCAGAAAACATAAAACCACATATGTGGCTTACAACATACCTTCTGTTGGACAACACCACTTTAGCATGCAACCAGAGTAAAATGTGGTCCTGGTGCACACTACTTTCAGCAACCAGCAACTGGGCACATTAAGCAGCAAAGGGGCATGATGTTCACCAATGTGCAAAACCTACTCTGGCCCCATTTGTCATGCTGGCCTAATAGCAACTAGCACTTGCCCAGTGTCCTGCTGGGTCCCTGTTGTCAACAGTAGCACTAACCATCTCTCTCCCATTCAGCTAAGTCCCACCACCCTACTGACCTTGTTCTTGTCTAAGTTGCCAATGACCTTCACTGCTGCCAAATTCCAGTAAATTCTAAATCCTCATTTCAGCCAATCTTTCAGAAGCATCTGACACTATCTGATGTTCCCACCTTAAAGCATTTTCTTCACTCTACCTCACAAACACCACTCTGCTGCTCTCCCACCTCCCTGGCAGCTCCTCAGACTCTGTATTTGATTTCTCCTACAATAGGACAGGCTCCTCTTCTTCACTTGACCCTGGAAGATGCCAGAATTTGGACCTCTCCTCTTCTGAATCTATGCTGGTTTCTCAAGTGATCTGCAATCCCATAGTTTAACGAGCACTGATACACAACTGTTGACTCCACACTCCCACTTGGACATCAAAAGGTGTCCAACCTATGTCCAAAACCAAACTCCCAAGTCTCCTCCTCTCTTCTTCCCTTGACCCAACCCATCACACCATGTCGGCAATTCCAGTCCTCTGGAGGCTCAGGCTGAAGACTTGGCAGTCATCTCTGATGCCGCTTTCATTTTCCACATCCGCGGATCTTGGTGGTTCTACTTTCAAAACATATCCCATATCTTCAACACGTGTGTTGCTACCCTCCTAGTCCAAATCATCCATGCCCTTGAATGAATGTCCAGTTGCTGGTTTTCCAATTTGCCATAGGCCATGAGCACCCACCAGAGATAGACAGAAAGCAAGCAAGCTGCCTGGGACTCAAACTGTGGTCAGCCTTGTGGGAGTTCAGCACCCAACCACCATGCCATCTGCTGACCCCCAGAGCAAACCTTTAAAAAACCAAGTTAGCCTCTGTTCAGCATCCTCCATGGTTTCCTGTTTCAAGGTGATATCCATCATGGCCTATTAATAGTTTCTACCAGATCTGGCTCCTTGCTATCTCTGACCTCATCTCCTATCACTTTCCTCTACACAAGCCACACTGGCCCCCGCTGTTCCTCAGTCATGCTCCAGCCTCAGGGCCTTTGCATTTGCTGTTCCCCCAGCCTAGAACGCACTTCAACCAGCTTCTTCACAGTTTGTGCCCACATTCTGTGAAAGTCTTCTCTGACCATTTTTATAAAATGGCACCCCCACCACATATACAGTCACTTCATATACTTTTTTTAAAAGAATTATTTAATTTTATGTATTCATTCGATCATTTTCATTTGACAGAGAAAGACACACAGAGAGAAGTGAGAAAGCCAGCCACCAGGTCTGAGACTCAAACCGTGGTCGGCCATGTGGGAGTGTCCAGCACTTTAACCACCTGCTGACCCCATATACTTCTTAATCTATTTTACTTTTATTCACTGTGTGTATATAAAACATTTATTGTATATTGTCTGTCATTCCCCACTAGGAAGCTTTATGAGAGTAGAAACCTCACTGAGTGTCTTTGTCCAGAGTACCTAAAATATTGGGTCACTGTTAAAGTTATGATGCATTTTTGCATAGAAAACATAGAAAAATACATCATGACTTCCCCAACGGCCTAATAGTAGCCAACACCTGAATTAACGAATAATCCTAATGCAACAGGATTTTACAGATGTATCTCCATTTTACAAATGAAGAGGGACAGGGGTTGGCAAGTGGCGTGGTGGTTAAAGGTGCTGGATTCCCACATGGCCGACTGCAGTTTGAGTCCTGGACCTGGTGCTTGCTTTCTCACTTTCCCTCCCTCTCTGATCAAACTTGAAAATAGTAGTAGTAGTAGTAGTAATAATAATAATAATAATAATAAATAAAGGTAAATTAAAATAATTATTTTTTTAAATGAAGGGGGGGTAGATTCAGAGAGATTATGTAACTTGACCATAATTCCATTGTTAATAGGTAATGAAGTCAGAATTTGTTTTTGTTTTTGTTTTTTTATTTATTTACTTAGTTTAATTTGACCAGAGAGGCAAAGAGTGAGAGAGAACGAGAGAGGCAGAAAGTGAGGACCAGGTCCAGGACTCAAACCATGGTTGGCAATGTGGGAGTCCAGTGCCCTGAACCACCACACCTGTCGGCCCCTGGAGTCAGAATTTGAACTGAGTCAGGGCCGATAAGGTGGCATGGTGGTTCAGGGCACTGGACTCTCTCTCTCTCTCATTCTGCCTCCATCTGGTAAAATTAAAATAAATAAAGTTTTTTAAAAAATCTTAAAAAAGAAAAAAAAAGAATTTGAACTGGTTCTATCTGGGTCCAAGGAAGCAACACTACCCATTCAAAATAAGAGCTAAGGTTGCCTCAGGCATTTCTTGGCAGTGGCAGCAGGAGCAGTGTTTTCCAAGCACCTGACACAGGCATTTGTACATGAGGCATTGTCCCCTCCCTTTACCACTTCTAATACTCACCACAGCCCATGCGTGAACATCATTAGCCTGCTACAAGCTGGGAAGGGAGGGTGACTTGCCTAAGGCCACACGACTAGTAAATGACAACTGAACCCTAAACTTCAAGAGGAGAAAGCAAAAAGGCTCTCCTGAGTGGTTGGTGGGTGGCAGAAGAAACTAATAACAAGGTAGAATAAATACAGGCTGGCAGGTAACACCAGCTTCCACATCCCAGACCAGATCAGTACAAGCCTAGGTTCCTTCCTTCCTTCCTTTCTTTTTTTTTTTTTAAATAGAGGTTTTTGCTATAGGGCGCGGGCGCTTGCCAGAAAGACAGACAGAGAGAAAGAAAGCAAGAAATCGCCCCCACCCCCACCCCAGGGGGGATGGCCAGCAATCCTTTCTTCTCCATTCTCCTCTCCGGATCTTGGGCATGCACACGCGCCCGGCGTGAGTGTAAGCCACCAGGTCTGGGACTCAAACTGCAGTCGACTACATGGGAGTCTAGCAACATAGCCATTACGGTAACTGCTGGTCCCCAAGCCCAGGTTTCTGGAGGAAGCACTTTAGCAGTAGCAGAACACAACAGCTAACTTCCAACATCCAGACCTTAAAGTTATGAATAAGTACCCAAACGGAAATAATTCTTCAGTAGAAACCAGGCCTACCCATTTATAGATGTATCCCAGGCCAGAAGGCCTTGGAAACCGTAAATTGCCATCTTGAAACAATGTATTGTTATGCTTTGAGTGTCTCTATGTGGGAGGTAATCCATAAAGCCCTCTATTAAAACAATGGTATAAACAGGCGTAGAGGAAATGGTGAGGAGTCCTACTCTGGAAATAAAACGGGGTAGAGTCTAGAGGGGTTCCTACTTTCCCTGTTTTGCTTTGTTGTTTGTTTTTACTATTTGTTTGTTTGTTTATGCTATAGGACATGTGTGCTCACCGGTGAGACAGAGAGAGACAGAAAGCGAGAAATCACCTCCCAGGGTGGATGACCACGCCACAATCCCTTCTCCATTCTCCTCTTGGGATTTTGGGCATGTATGCACATGCGTGAGTTATAAGTCACCAGGTCCGGGACTCGAAACGCGGTTGACTAAGTGGGGGTCTGGTGATATAACCATTATGCCATCTGCTGGTCCCAACTTTTTTTTTCAAATTGCTTCTCCCTTTTTGTCCTTTGTACAAATCCAGCAATGTAACTCTTAAATAAAATTATGACTTGGTGTTAACGCAGATGGATTCCACATGGTCAACTGCACAGTTCAGATCCCAGACCCTGGCTTGAAAAACATGCCAGGCTCGTGCACAATGTGCATGTAGCCAAAATTCCAAAAGGAGGGATAAATAGAGGAAGGGAGATTGTGGTGTGACCATTCCCTGTGGAGGGTGCTTTCTCACTGCTAACCTCTCCCTCTTCCAGCTAGCACAAAGTCCCTAAGCAAAAAATTTATAAAAAAAGAAAAAAACAATCTATTAGTTTGTAGAGGCAGCCAGAAAGAGATCCCTGGGCTAGTCTTCTGAACTCTGAACCTTAACCAGATGGGGTACACTGCCAATAGCTGAATAGATCTAGAGCTGGGAATAAAGCCTTCAGGCTCAGAGCAAAGACACTCTCCTCCAGTATCAAGTCTCTGAATGAACAATTCTTTACTAAGTGCTTTATTTAACTTTCACCACCAGATTAGGCAAATCCTATCAATTCAATTTTACAAACAAGGAGAGAAGGGCAGGTAATGATCTGCCTAAAATCAGAGTTGCATTTAAATCCAACATTTAAATCTATCTTTTCTTATCTTTTGTAAGGAGAAGTCAACAAGATTCCTTTCCTCAAGAAATATCAGAAATTCTGACTCTGGGGACCAGCAGTTAGTGTAATGGCTATGTCGCTGGACTCCCACGTAGTCGACCGCGGTTCGAGTCCCGGACCTGGCGGCTTAAACTCACGCCGGGCGCGTGTGCGTGCGTGCCCGAGATCCCGAGAGGAGAATGTAGGAGAAGGGATTGCGGCGTGGCCATCCCCCCTGGGGGGTGATTTCCTGCTTTCTATCTCTCTATCTCTCTCTGTCTGTCTGGCGAGCGCACGCGCCCTATAGCAAAAACCTCTCCAAAAAAAAGAAAAAAAAAAAAAAAAAAAAAAAAAAAAAAGAAATTCTGACTCTGGAGGATGGAATAAAGTCATTATAGCTCTGCATCCAACCACCAGATTTTATTCTAACATTCCAAGGTGCCCTCCTCAATGTTAAGACCCCTCAGCATTCAGCAGGGGCAGCAAACACAATACCCCCAGGCTGAGCAGCTAAAGCAGGCAGAATGGAACACACAGTAACACAATAGGTAAAGAGGGTGCAGAGGACAGGACAGTGACCCACACCCAGGGAAAAGGGTTTGAATTCAGTATTGAGGCCCAGTCTCAGTGGTGCAGTCCACAGAGTACTGAACTGCAACGCTGGAAGCCACCTGGCCTACTGTGGGTTCAGGTCCCAAGACTGGTTCACCTGAAACATGCCAGGCACTTGTGCCCAAGATCCTGACAATCTGGATGGTGGGGGAAGGGTATCAGGGCATGACAGCACCCTGTTTCTTGTGCCCATACATACTTTCTACTATGAATTAAAAAAACTTAAAAATTCCTGAGCAAAAGTATTTTTATTATCTTTATTCCACTTGGTCAAATGTTAAAAGTTATTTCTCATCTACAATCAAGACTTCAGTCAGCCTCCTGCTTGCAGCCACTGGTCAGCATTAGGACCCACAGCAGCATTATCCATTGGGCTCTCGAAAACTGAGTTCAAATTTCTCAGGGATGCAAAATTCATTGTCTCATAGGGGCTACAGAAGCTGGGGGTCAACCTCAGGTGAAAACAAATAAAATTCTTCAAAAAAAAAAAAAAAAAAAAAAAGAAACAGCAATAAGTATCCTGAAGTATTTAACTAGCTAATTATTTGGTGAGAAGCAAATGCAAACAAACTGCTCCAGAGTATGCAAACTGGGATCTACATGTTCTCTCCCAGACCTGGAATAAGAGGGCCTACCCCTCACAGGGTCACGAAGAATGAATGCAAAAACCGCACTCTGCCTGGCCTCGTAGGGCGTGCTCAGTATGCCACCTTGGAAGTTCCATAAAGGTCCGGTGGGATCTGGGAGCTCACAGGCTTATGGGCAGTGTCTGTCCACCAGTGAAACTTGCAACTAGGTAGCAGAAGCACAACTGACAGCTGGATGACCACAGACACTTTTTTAAGCCATGGAGCCAGAGCATGAGGACTGGGAGTTTGGCTCTCAAGGTCTATGAAAAGTAGTGATAGTCCTGACCTTTCTAGACTTTTAACTGTCCTACACAATCTCATGTAGCATCATAGCTCCCGAAGAATGCAATTTTAACTACATATTTATTATTCCTTTAGAAAGGAATGACTGTTATTTCCTGGGTTTTTTTTTTTTTTTTTCCGTTTGTTTGTTTGTTTTTTTAATAATGGAGTTTCGGCTGTGGAGAGATGACATTTTGAAATGTCTCACCATCAGGGACAAGATTCTTCACACACAGCCCAGTGCTGAAGTTTGTTTTTGATTTTGGTGGTACAAAGTTTCAACTCTAATCTTCCCATGAATAGCTGTATAGAGCCAGATGTTAAACAGAAGATGCTTGACAGAGGCTAACGAAGTGAAAAACACTTGAGAAAGAAATCACAATGGTTAGTATTTTTATTTTATTTTTAATTTGCTGTAGGATGTGTGTGCTCACCAGAGAGAGAAAGTGAGAAAGCCCTCCAAGGAGGGGGCAATCCCCTCTTCTCCATTCTCTTGTTGAGATTGTGACACACCTGCATATGCATCCCACATGTTTCTTAAGTTACCGGGTCCATAGTTGGCCATGTATGATCCACCCTAACAAGCACGTCACTGGCTGGCCCTGGTTACTACTTTATTTTTAATTATTTTATTTACATTTATTTATTTATTTATTTTAATTTGTCCAGAGAGAGAGGGAAAGTGAGAAAGCAAGCCATCAGGTCCAAGACTTGAACTGCAGTCAGCCATGTGGGAGTCCAGCGCCCTTAACTACAATGCCACCTACAATGTCCCCCTCCGCCCCCCTGTACTACTTTTTTTTAAACTTTTTTTGATTTATTTATTCATTCATTCATTCATTCCGTCATTTTAATTTGACCAGAGAAAGAGAGAGAGAAAGAGAAAGAGGAAAGTGAGAAAGCAAGCCACCAGGTCCAGGACTCATACCATGGTCAGCCAAGTGGGAGTGTCCAGCGCCTTAACCACCACACCACCTGCTGGTCCCCCTCCACCCCCGACTCCGCCCAGTACTACTTTTAAAAGACCATTTTATTCTTGTACTTTGGCCACAAATTTAACTAGCTAAATTCAACCTTCTTCTAGAAAACCAACAAGTCAGTAGCTGTCCCGATAAAAAAAAAAAAATGCCTATTCTTTTAGGGAATGTGTGTAGAAGAGAACACACTACACTGTGTGGAAGCTAGCTACCTGATGCAACCAGAAATTGATACAAACTGGGGTAGGGAGGCACTGCAATGTAGTGGTGGAAACCAGAAAGAAAAGGGCTGGTGTCAAGAACACGTTTGAGTCATCAGATCTAGACAAAACTGACTTTTTTCTCTTGCAGGATATTACCAAGACATACTAAATTCTCTCCTGTTGTAAAAGGGAAAGAGAGGAAGGCAGAGACTGCCCAAATTTCCAGCCTGGGCAACCATGGCAGCTCTCTAGACTACTCAGAGCACGCTGGGAATAGGCCCCCTATGCAGCCTCAATGAAAAGAGTTGAGAAGTTACTAGTGAAAAGCTCATTATCCTCCTTTCTTTGAAGCCACAGTACAACAGACCCTTTTCAAGCGTCCTAGAGACAGACTGCTTAGCATGATCTGCCTATACTGGCCAACAGCTCTACAGCATGCCCCTCCTGAGGACATCGTAATTCCTAGGTCTTGACTTTCCCTAAGACCGGTGATGTGGCATGCCTCCTTCAGGCATGGTATACCAGCCTCTGCACCTTTTGGTACCGCAAACCTCAAATGCTTTCTTTACTGTAAGGACAGGTATAAGGAAATCAGTCCCAGATAGCCTCAGACCTCGGAACCACTGATCTGTTTCTTTGCTCACCATGCAAGTCAAGTATACAGTGCTATAGGAAGCACTGAGGACCCCAAAGTGAGGTGGCATTCACACTTTGGGAGAATGAATTCTTTAAACAGAGAAAAGTAAATCAGTTATTACCTTTTAAATTAAAATCTAACTGTATCATTCCTCTGCTTAAAAAAAAAGTTTTCAAAGCTCTCCAACTGCTTTCCAGACAAAGTCCAAGCTCCCAGAACCAAGTGCAAGGAGGCCCTTCCCAATCTGGCCCTGCATACCTCTCTGGCCTCATCTTTCGCCCAGCCCTGCCAACCTCCTCCCTCCAGCCAGAAGGAAATACTAGCTCCCACAAGGCTGCACACTCTTCTCTCACAGCCCCTTTTACCTTCCCAAACACTTGCCTACACTCTACCGGTTCCTTCTAGACTCACCTCTGGGTAATTCAACTGGTCTTTCAAATCTTCAAGTAGCCATCATCTCTTCCGTAAGATCTCTGGATCCCAGCCATGGTACCTAGTCTATGCCTCTTCCACAGAGACTATTGCCTTGAGTATCTAATGCTTCTGCTGGATGGACCTCAGTGCCTGGTACACAATAGGTCTTCACACTTACTGACACCTTCCTATGGCCTTACACAGCATCGTGGAGGGGGCAGTGTTGGGATGAAGGGCTCTCGGGGGTATAAAGGAAACATAAATTTAAATTCTTATTCCAGAAAATCAGTTGTCCTGTAATTTACTTAAGATACATTTTAGTCCCTCTAGCTATATGATCTGACCTTGAGGCAAATAAAGGAAACTTCTGAGATACCAGGAATTAGAGGTTGTCAATGCTTTATGACCACCACTAATCTGATTCCACATATGCATCATCTCCCTTCCTCTAGTTGGGTTAACTCATCCTCAGCAAAATGGACCTGACCTTTATTTATTGTCTAAATGGTAAACAGGGCCAGCAGGTAGTGTGCAGGTTAAGGGGGTTGGATCCTCTTTGTGATTACAGTCCTGAACCTGGAGCTTGAAAATCACGCTGGGCATGTGTGTGTGCGTGCCCAAAATCCTGAGAGGAGACTAGAGGAGAGGGATTGTGGAGTGGCCAATTCCCCTGGGAGGGAGGGTAGATTTCTCACTTTCTCTCTGTCTCTATCTCTGTCTCTCCCTGGTGAGCACATGTGCCCTATAGCAAACTTAAAAAGAAAACAGGTACATATAATCTACCTTCAAGCCATCAGAAAATGAGCAAACGTCAATCTGATTTGTTGTGGAGCACAAAGATACCCCTTCTATTAAACACCTGTGAAAATATTCTTTGTCTCTTAAGGTGTGCTTAAGACTAAGAATACGATTTAAAGTTTGAATCAATATTAACCCAATTATACACATTTGTTTTTCCCAAAGGAAAATAATATATATATGTGTATACATATATACACACATTTTTATGTGTATGTGTGTATGTATGTGTTGTGTATATATACAACACAAGGTTGTCTGAAAAGTCATAATGCATTTTTACATAGAAAAACAGAAAAAATATGTCCTGACTTTCTAATGACTATGACATTTCAGTTTCTGCTATAGGGTACCTATGTGCTCTAGAGAGAGAGTAAGAGTGAGAGAGAGGGAAAGTAAGAATCCCCCCTCCCCCAGGGATGGCCATACCACAATCCCATCTTTTTTGTGTGTGTGTTGGGGGGGGTAGGTTTTTGCTATAGGGCATGTGTGCTCGCCAGAAAGACAGAGACAGTGAGAAATCACCCTCCAGGGAGGATGGCCACATCGCAATCCCTACTCCATTTTCTCGAGATCTTGGGGCACCTGGTGTGAGTTTAAGCCACCAGTTCCGGGACTTGAATCGTGGTCGACTACATGACAGTTTAGCGACATAACCATTATGCCGTCTGCTGGTCCCCACAATCCCATCTTCTCCAGTTTCATCTCAGGATTTTGGGCACACCCACACTTGTGCCCAGCATGATTTTCAGGTTGCCAGGTCAGGTATCCAGTGCCTTAGCCTGCACTCCACCTGCTGGTCCAAAGGCAGTGTATGTTTTTTAAAAAGCATTTCCTTGGTGAAATGTGGGTTATATCCCTTGACTGTCCTTTGACTGGGTATATAATCCTTTGTGGGGTGGTGGGGAACAGGTAAAGGAACAATTTTATAGCAAATAAGCATTCGCCATACTAATTAAAAGCAAAAAGCAGCCTGTTTACAGAATATCTGAAGTTAATGTTTCCCCGAATGACACAATACTATGCAATACTGAGTATCCTGGAGCTATACAGGAAACAACCAAGATGAACTAACAAAGAAACACATTTTAGCAAAATGTCAAAATATTGGGGGGGGGGGTTGAAAGGTCAAGGATCCCAAAAAGTCTCTACTTTCAAAGACTGGAACTGCCTCTGGATTATAGGGTGCTCAAATGTTCACTTTTAGAATTAGTCAACCCATATTTGCTACTCTCTCCCACCAGTTTTCTTTCCTTTGGGGTGTAATCAAACTCATAGCTCATCACCAGAAGGGAAGCTGGGCAAACTGAATCTAAGTCTTCTACACACCCAACTGTCAACGTGTAAAAAACACGTGTGGGCAGTCGGGTTCCCAGTGATGTGGACAGATCGCTTCATCTTTCACCTAGCTCCTCGCCTTCCAAAGTGCATATTTACAAGATCCTTTGTGAAGTTCAAAAGGGAATATAATTCAAGAAACCTTCAATATAGCCCAAAGAAAGCATATTAAAAATGAAAACTAATGCTCAACTCCCCAGTTTTCTACAGGTCCCCAGGTAGTGGAGCAGCAAATTGCCAGTGGAGGGTGGGGGGGGGGAACCCCAACTTTGAGTGTTTTTTTTTTTTTTTTTTTTTTTTTTTTTTTGAATCCCAGGTTCTCTGCTTACTATCAGTATGATCTTGAGCAAAACAGGTTACTCCCTAAATCTCAGTTTCCTCATCTATAAAAAGAGGACAATGTCTCAACAGGTTATTTCAAAGATTCAATTAATTGAAAGATAAACAAGGTAGCTTAAATTTTGGCAAAACTACTCTTGATGTCAATGAGGCAAGGTTGTTCCACCTTTTTATCTGGCATGTTTTAAGAATTTTACCAAAGTAATGACAGAAGAAAAAATACTTGACAAGCATCAGAAAGACCTAAATTAAAGCTTAATCTCTGGGTTTATTCAGCTGTAAAATGGGGGATGAGACTAGCCTACCTTGAAGCAACTCACCCATTCTGAAAAACTATTTTGGTTGCTTTCATTTTCTTCCTTAACACAAGCAACTCATATTCCTTTCAACATAGGTGAGGAAAGTCAAAGAAAGGTTAACATGCCCAAGAAAAACCATCTGAGTCACATTCAAATTGTAGGTCAAGCTTTTTTTCTGCAGGGGATGGCATGAGGGGTGTCTGGATGATTCACTCATTCGTGGTAGGCAATAAACTCCTCTTCTGGAAAGTTTGCATTCCCTGGCACAAAGTCACTGCAAAGCACACAGCCAGCCTAGCCCATAGCAGACACTGAAAAATGTTGGGAGAACGAGTACATACTCAACTGACTGACACCTGTTACTCCCTATAAAATGTTTAACTCGCGATCCTTACTCAAGCCAAAATTTAAGAAAAATGGTCCGCGCACAGGAATTCTACTAAACACCTGCTGGACGAATTTTTCAAGTTCTCAATTATGTTAAGTGCAAACACATAAACAATGGTAAGAGAAACGCTGACCCAGCGGAAAATACTTGGAAATCAAGTTTCAACATTCCTGCAGAGATACACACCCGCTGCTGCGACGGTCAAAGGCATGGCCCTTACCAGCCCGGCCCCTATCAGAACTCACACATACCCTCAAAAGGCCCTTGGGGAAAAAAGTCAGGTCTCTGGTTCTACCCTGGTCGTGCGACTTGCCTTGCCGCACATAAACTTTTAAGGTAGATGTCACTCGAGGCAACAGCAAACGCACACAAACACGAGGAAACCCAAAAGGCTTCTCTCCACTTTCACAAGGGTCATAAGAACCACAACCCCTGAAAGACCAAATCAATCATGCACCTAATTGAACTGGCAGTGCCTTCTAGACAGAAACTTCTACACCTTCTGGGTGCAAAGAAAAATTCCCAAACCAAGTCGAACGGTCCCTCTCCCCTCCCAGGAATGCAGCTATTTTACATTTCACACTCCTCCCCTTCACCTATCCCCTGGGACTCAGAACTTAGGGTGGGTCCCTGGGGAGAGGGGCTGTCCACGGAGCTTTCGGTTGCTTCGGCGGGGTCCCCAGGAGACCCGCCAGACCCGCCAGCCACAGCCTCAAGAGTAAAACTGAAAGAGGAAAAAACCCAGACTCGCCCACCGTGGCGCGAGGAGCAAAGTGGTGGGGGATTTCAGCAGGGAGTTTAGTGCCCCCCCCCCAAAAAAAAAGACTTCGTTTATCCCCCTGCCCTCAGCTGCCTCCTCCTGCGCTTCTCTGGAGCTTATATGCCGCCCCGGTCCGCACAGCCTCCACACCGCTCCCCACGATGTGTCCCAGTTCGTAAGAGCACATGAACTTTAAAATGGTGCCTCGGGCGGGGGGGGGGTAAGGAGGGAAGAAGGGTCAAAGGGGCCCAGGGCGAGAGAGCGGGCGCGGGGGCCAGGAAAAAGAGGCCTTGAGTGGCGGGTGGGGCGCCCCGGTGACGCGCACATGTGGGGGGGAGGGTGGAGGGATGTGCACCGGGCAAAGGTGGACGGAAAAATGGAATGCGGCCCCTTTAAGAGGCCTTCACGGCGCTCAGGAACCGAGGACCTCTCCTCCACCCCTGGCCCGGCGTGAGGGGCCCTTCCTCGGGGAGAACCATCCCCAGACCAGCTCCCCGGGGGGTTCCCTCACGCCAGGTTCCGCCCGGCCCTGCCCCGGGGCGGCGGCTCCTCCTTACCCCGCTGTCTGCCGCCTCCTCCCAGCTCTCAGCGACCTCCTCATCTTCCATCTTACTCGCCGCTTTCCCTCCTCCCCCAACCCCTCCCCGCGCCTGCGCTCTGAAGCGCGCTTCTGTCACGGGCGCGGGCACGCAAGGCTTTACTCAATGGACCCCGCCCCCTGCCAAGTCCGGAAGAGGCACCAGGGAAGGGCCCACTACGATTGCTGAGGGGCCCATTTTGGAAGAGGGCAAAAAAGCCAGGGGTTCTCCATCTTTCTTAAGGGCAATGCGTTACCTCTCGTATTGAACGGGAGTTCAAGTGAAGTCTTCGTCTTGAGTACCGGTAGTGTGTCCTTTGGAACCATCTTTTCTAAGGGCGCGCAATTACTGAAAACTTTTGGTTTTGTTTTTTTCAGTGAATCGAAGTTTTCCTAAACTGTAGATTATGGTTCCTTCAGAATTCTGAAAACATTTTTATACCTCAGCAAAGAACAAAAAATATCTACTGATGCATAAAACATTTTATTACTTCTGTTTGGTACAGTGAAAATGATTACAGTATTTCTCTGCTCATAAAGCAGTATTCCAGAAGCCTGACAGGTGGCGTAGTGGTTAAGGAGACAGGACTCCCACGTGGCTCACTGCAGATGGAGTCCTGAACTTGGCAGCTTGCTTTTCTCACTTTCCTTCTCTCTCTCTGTCTCTCTCGTCAACTTCAGAACAACAAAATAAAATAGTGACAATGAATAAAATTTTTAAAAAATCAGTATTCCAATCGCCAATAAATTCTACTTTATATCTTCTGCCTTGAGGTAAAAGTGTTACATATTAGGACCTACAGATGGTATAGTGGATAAAGTGCTGGACTCCCAGGTGGGTGAATGTGGTTCAAGTCCCAGACCCAGCAGCTTGCTTTCTCACTTTTCCTCTCTCTCTGTTCTCTGTCTCTCTCTAGTAAATGCCCTTAGGAAATAAAATAATTCCTTTTTTTTAGAGAGGTTTTTGCTATAGGGTGCGTGTGCTGACCAGAAAGACAGAGACAGAAAGTGAGAAATCACCCCCCAGGGGGAATGGCCATGCCACAATCCCTTCCCCATTCTCCTCTTGGGATCTTGGACACACATGCACACGCACCCAGCGTGATTTTAAGCCACCAGGTCCAGGACTTGAACTGCGGTCAAGTGGGAGTCCAGCGACGTAGACATTATGCCATCTGCTGATCCCAAAATAATTCCTTTTTTAAAAAGTTACATATTAGTTGATAATATTGTGCCTGAGCTGGGGCAACCAGTGGAACTCTCACCTATTAAAGTTCTCCTGGGTTAGATACGTACCTTAGATTACCTTTTAAAATTATTTATACATTGGGATCAGCTGATGGCATAATGGTTATGTCACTGGGCTCCCACATGGCCGAACATGGTTCA
This sequence comes from Tupaia tana, assembly GCA_026018925.1. NCBI lineage: Eukaryota > Metazoa > Chordata > Mammalia > Scandentia > Tupaiidae > Tupaia > Tupaia tana. Next base: position 85,962,741 of record JAKSZU010000007.1, on the reverse strand, counting down.
AGTCCCAGACCCAGATGCTTGAAACATGCAGGGGCATGCGTGTGTGCGTGCTCAAGATCCCAAGAGGAGATCACCCCTAGGGGGTGATTTCTCACTTTCTGTCTCTCTGGCAAGTGTCCTATTACAAAAATCTCTTTAAAAAATTATTTATACATCTGGGACAGGCAGGTGACATAGTTTTTGGGGTGTGGGATTCCCATATGGCCAACTGCAATTCAGGTCCTGTACCTGCCGCTTGCTTTCTTACTCCCCTCTCTCCCTGTCTCTCTCTGGTCAAATTAAAAATAATAATAATGATAAATAAAATAATTCTTTTAAAAAATTATTTATGCATTTTCCAAAAAAAGTTCCTGTTGGGGCCAGCAGGTGGTGTGATGGTTAAATGTGGAGAGTGGCCAATCTGAGCAAACATGGTGACCTTTAGACACATATAAAAAAGCAATTCCTTGAGCTGTCATTTGCGTGGTGATAAAAGGAATTTACATGTAAATATGGTAGTTGCCTGAAACTGCAGAGCAGTATCTGTCTAAGGAAGCTACTTGTGTTTATCAAAATTCACCCCAAAAGATCGAAAAAAACTACATGGTGCCAGTCATTTTTGCATCTTCAGTCAATCAGAAAACAACTGGCTTTACATCTCATTTCCTTTTCTCCTATTTTCTGCCCTTTAAAAGAATAAACCTGAGATTGGTTTAAGGTTGTGGCTATTTCCATCTGAGTAGTCAGGCCGACCCGGTCCTCACTTTTCTGTATTTGTATGTCTTTGTGTGTTTATTCTTATATTTATTTATAGTACACAGTCTCCCTCCCCCTCCCCCTGACTCAAAAAAAACACGTGCTGCCAAGTGAGTCCCGACAAAGTGCTAGATTCCCACATAGCCAACCATTGTTGTCCAGGACGTGGCAGCCTGAAAGTCACACTGGGTGCATGTGCATGCCTGCCCAAAATCTGGAGAGAGAATGGAGGAGAGAAGATTATGATGTGGCCATCCTCCCTAGGGTAGGTGATTTCTCACTTCCTATCTTCAGCACATTGCAAAAACCTTTAAAATTTTTTTAAAAAAGTTCTTGTCTTGGGAACCAGCAGTTAGCGTAATGGCTATGTCGCTGGACTCCTACGTAGTCGACCGCGGTTCGTGTCCCAGACCCGGTGGCTTAAAAACTCACGCCGGGTGCGTGTGCGTGCGTGCCCAAGATCCCGAGAGGAGAATGGAGGAGAAGGGATTGCGGCGTGACCATCCCCCCGGGGGGTGATTTCTCGCTTTCTGTCTCTATGTCTATCTCTGTCTGTCTGGCGAGCGCACGCGCCCTATAGCAAAAACCTCTCCAAAAATAAAAAAGTTCTTGTCTTATTTGTCACCAGTATAGAAGTGGAGACACCCTGGAGTTCAAGTTCAACTTCATACACTTTCAACTGAAACAAGCTGTGTGATCTTATATGAGTTACTTAAGGTTTCCAAGCCTCAGATTCCCCAAGTGTAAAAAAATAGAAATAATTACAATTGGAGCTACTTTGAAAGTAGATTGTAGGGGCCAGCAGGTGGCGTGATAATTAGGACACTGGATTACCACGTGGTCAACTGCAGTTCAAGTCTTGGAGCTGGAGGCTTGATTTCTGACTTTGACTCTCTCTTTCTCTGTCTCTCTCTGGACAAATTTTAAAACGATAAATAAATTAATTTAATTAAATAAATAATTCCTTAGGGGGAAAAAAAAGGTAGATTGTAAGAATTAAACAAGCTACTATACTGAAAAGGTTAGAACAGTACCTGACCCATAGTAAAAAGTCTGAGAGTCAGTCATTATAATTATGGGAGTGTCTTGCCTGCCTAAGGAATATTTGTAATTCTCACCTCTCTAATCATCTTTATCAAAACACAAAAATCAGGGGGCCGGCAGGTAGCATGGTGGTTAAAAACACTGAATTCCTACATGGAGTCCCGGACCTGGTGGCTTACTTTATTGCTTTTCCTTTCTCTCTCTCTCCCTGTCTCTCTCTGATCAAATTAAAAATAATAATAGTAGGGGCCGGCAGGTAGCATGGTGGTTATGGGCACTGGACTCCCACATGGCTGACCGTGGTTCGAGTCCCAGAATTGGCGGCTTGCTTTCTCACTTTCCCTTTCTTTCTCTTTCAGTCTCTCTCACTCTGTCCCTCTTCAGTCAAAAATTTTTTTTTTTTTTGGAGTCCCTCTTCAGTCAATTTTTTTTTTTTTTTTTGGAGAGGTTTTCGCTATAGGGTGCGTGCGCTCGCCAGACAGACAGAGAGAGACAGAGAGACAGAAAGCGAGAAATCACCCCCCAGAGGGGATGGCCACACCGCAATCCCTTCTCCTCCATTCTCCTCTAGGGATCTTGGGCACGCACGCACACGCGCCCGGTATGAGTTTAAGCCACCGGGTCCGGGACTCGAACCGCGGTCGACTACGTGGGAGTCTAGCGACATAGCCATTACACTAACTGCTGGTCCCTTCAGTCAAATTTTTAAAATAAGTAAATAAATAGGGAATCAGCAGTTAGCGTAATGGCTATGTCGCTGGACTCCCACGTAGTCGACCGCGGTTCGTGTCCCGGACCCGGTGGCTTAAAGCTCACGCCGGGCGCGTGTGCGTGCGTGCCCAAGATCCTGAGAGGAGAATGGAGGAGAAGGGATTGCGGCGTGACTATCCCCCCGGGAGGTGAATTCTCGCTTTCTGTCTCTATGTCTCTCTCTGTCTGCCTGGCGAGCGCACGCACCCTATAGCAAAAACCTTTCCAAAAAAAAAAAAAAAAAAAAAAAGAAAAGAAATATAAGTAAATAAATAAATGAAGTTAAATAAAATCATTCTAAATTATATAATAATAGTAAGTGGGATTGAAAAAAAATAATTCTTTTAAAAAAAACACACACAACATTTGGGGGAAAGCAAAAACCAACCATTTTTATTCTCATTGATATGTTTCTGTAGTACTCAGTATTAAAAACATAGCAGAGGGGACCAGCAGGTGGCGTGGTGGTTAAGATGCTGGACATTCCCACATGGCCGACCATAGTTCGGTCCTGGACCTGGTGGCTTGCTTTCTCACATTCTCTTTCTCTCTCTGTCTCTCTCTGGTCAAATTAAAATAAATGAATGAATAAATAAAAATAAACAATTATTAAAAAAAAAATCATAGCAGAGTCATGGGCTCTGTGGTGGTTAAGGTACTGGATCCCGCATAGCTAACTTTGTGGTTTGAGTCCCAGACCCAGTGGCTTGAAAAACACACCAGGCATGTGTGCATGCATGCTCAAAATCCTGAGAGGAAACTGGAAGAGAAGGGATTGTGGTGTGGCTATTCCCCCTGGGGTGTGCTTTCTCTCTCTCTCTATCTCTGACTCTCTCTGGTGAGTGCATTAACTAAACTAAAAAAGAGAAGAACAAATTAAAATGACAAGCTTATTAATCTTGGCTTCATGACTTTCTGTATTTGAAATATTGTTTATCAGTCAGTCCATTGTTCCTACCTAGATACTCATGGGATAGGTGGTCCACTGTCTCTGAAGATTCCTGAAGTTGGCTTCTACCTATGAACTGACATGGTGTATCCAAATCAAATCCAATAGTTAGGCTTCTGATAGGCATGATGCTACTCCACTAGCAGCTCATACTCTTGGTTTAAAACCCAATTCTGGGGGCCAGCAGAGGGTGTAGTGGTTATGTCGCTGGACTCCCATGTGGACAATCATGGCTCAAGTCCCAGGCTTGGTGGCTTGAAAGTCATGCCAGGCGTGTGTGCATGCATATCCAAGATCCAAAGAAGAGAATGAAAGAGAAGGGATTGTGGGTGATTTCTCACTTTCCCTCTTACTGTCTCTGCCTATCTCTCTCTGCTGAAGACATGCACCCTAAGGTAAAAACCTCTTAAAAAAATTCTGTAACCACCTAATGAATTTCAAAATAATGGATCTTGTCTTGTTTATTCTCTGGGGCTACATTTCTTTTTCTTTTTTCTTTTCTTTTCTTTTCTTTTTCTTTTTCTTTCTTCTTTTTTTTTTTTTTTTTTTTTTTTGAGAGGCTTTTGCTAGAGGGCACGTGCACTCACCAGAAAGACAGAAAGAGACAGAGAGACTGGGACCAGCAGTTAGCGTAATGGCTATGTCGTTGGACTCCCATGTAGTCGACCACGGTTGGAGTCCTGGACCCGGTGGCTTAAAACTCACGCCGGGCGCGTGTGCGTGCGTGCCCAAGATCCCGAGAGGAGAATGGAGGAGAAGGGATTGTGGTGTGGCCATCCCCCCTGGGGGGTGATTTTTCCCTTTCTGTCTCTATGTCTCTCTTTTTTTTTGGAGAGGTTTTTGCTATAGGGCGCGTGCGCTCGTCAGAGAGAGAGAGACAGAGAAACAGAAAGCGAGAAATCACCCCCCAGGGGGGATGGCCACGCCGCAATCCCTTCTCCTCCATTCTCCTCTAGGGATCTTAGGCATGCAAGCACACACGCCCGGCATGAGTTTAAGCCACCGGGTCTGGGACTCAAACTGTGATCAACTACACAGGAGTCCAGTGACATAGCCATTATGCCAACTGCTAATCCTTCTGGGACTACATATATGTGGAATATATTCTTTGAAGTAAATTATTCTGATTGAGCCTTGGCAACAACCAAGTAAATGAAACTGACATCAACCTAGGTCTTTTTTTTTTTTTTTTTTTTTTTTTTTTTAGAGGTTTTTGCTGTAGAGCGCATGTGCTCGCCAGACAGACAGAGACAAAAAGCGAGAAATCACCCCCCCCCCAGGGGGCATGGCCACACGGCAATCCCTTCTTTTCCATTTTCCTCTCATGATCTTGGGCACGCATGCACACGTACCCAGCGTGAGTTTTAAGCCACCAGGTCTGGGACGCGAACTGCAGTTGACTACTGCGGTCGACTACATGGGAGTCTTGCGACATAGCCATTATGCTAACTGCTGGTCCTATCAACCTAGGTCTTGAGGTGTAATTGTTTTTTCCTGAATACAGTGAGTCCTGGTACTTTCAGCCTTTGTATTTACATTGTGTTACCAGCAGAGAGCGATAGTTCCTTACAATCTGCAATTTTTCTATCTTGGGCAAGGAGCCTAAACAAATGCGTTAGTTGGGCATTCCTGGGATTGAATTTCCACAGAGACCAGAAAGAGCTCTTGGAAATCATTTGAGGATGCTACAAAGAAAATGGTTTTTGTTCCGCCAAATGGGCAATCAGGAACCCAGTCCTAGTTAATCAGATAAACTTCTTGTGACCTTGACCAAATCTCTTCCTCTCTCTAGGTCTGTTTTGTGATCTGTAAACTAAGAGGACAGGACCACATTCTAAAATCAAGAAAGTAGTGGCATTTTCTTCCTCCAGCAGGAAGTCCCCCAAAATGAAGCAGGGACCTACTCAGCTATTGGCAGAGACCCTAGGGCATGCACATGTCTTTCTTTCTTTTTTTTTTCTTTTTTTAAATAATTATTTTATTGGGGCCAGCAGGTGGCACGATGGTTAAGGGCACTGGACTCCCATATGGCCAACTGTGATTAGAATCCCGGACCTGGTGGCTTGCTTTCTCACCATCTCTCTCTCTCTCTCTCGCTCTCTCTGTCCCTCTCTGGTCAAGGTTAAAAAAAATAAAATAAGTATTTAAATATGTATTTATTTAAATTTGACCAGAGAAGGACAGAGTGAGAAAGAGAGAGAGAGAAAGTGAAAAACCAAGCTGCCGGGTCCAGGACTTGAACTGTAGTCAGCAATGTGGGAGTCCAGCGCCCTTAATCACCACACCACCTATCAGACCCAAGCTTGTCTTTGTGAAATGTGTTTAAGACATCATTCATGGGACCAGCAGTTGGTGTAATGGCTATGTCGCTGGACTCCCAGGTAGTCGACCACGGTTCAAGTCCTGGACCCGGTGACTTAAACTCACGTCGGGTGCATGTGCATGCGTGCCCAAGATCCTGAGAGGAGAAAGGAGAAGGGATTGCTGTGTGGCCATCCCCCCTGGGGGGTGATTTCTTGTTTTCTATCTGTCTGTCTCTGTCTGTCTGGCGAGCGCATGCGCCCTATAGCAAAAACCTCTCCCCCCCCCCAAAAAAAAACATCATTCATGTTTGGAGCTTGAATATTAGAGACATACACTCAAAACTGTGGACATCTTTGATGTAATACATAACACACCCTTACATGTGTTGAGAATATAAAGCCTACAGTGAGAAAACTTGTTCTCTGATATACAGGCTTTAGACAAGTTGTGTTAAATGCATAGTAACTTACCAATATTTAAATGTGCATACCTTTTTTTTTTTTTTTGGAGAGGTTTTTGCTATAGGACACATGTGCTCGCCAGAAAGACAGAGACAGAGAGAAAGAAAGTGAGAAATCACTCCCCAGGGGGGATGGCCACACCACAATCCCTTCTCCTCCATTCTCCTCTTGGGATCTTGGGCACGCATGCACACGTGCCCGGTGTGAGTTTAAACTACCGTGTTCGGGACTCGAACTGCGGTTGACTACATGGGAGTCCAGCAACATAGCCAACTGCTGGTTCCAAAATGTGCATACCTTTTGACTCCAAGGATATTCATTGCTGCTTTGTTAATAACCACAAAAGACTGGAAACAGAACCAGCAGATGGGTAATGGTTACACTGCTGGACTCCCATGTAGTCGATTGTGGTTGAGTCCAGACCCAGTGGCTTAAAACTCATACCAGGGGCTTGTGTGTGAGTACCCAAAATCCTGAGAGGAGAACAAAGGAGAAGGGGTGAGGTGTGGCCAACCCTGCGGGTGGGGGTGATTTCTCACTTTCAGTCTCTTTCTCTCTGGTGAGCATACACACCCCATAGGAACAAAATTTTTGCTAAAAAAAAAAAAAAAAAATGGAAACAAATTAAATGTCCATCACAAGGAGATTTGTTTATTTTTTTAAGAGATTTTTTGCTATAGGGCACATGTGCTCACCAGAGACACACAGAGAGATGCAGAGACAGAAAGTGAGAAATCACCCTCCCCAGGGGGAATGGTCATGCTACAGTTTCTTCTCCTCCATTCACCCCCTGGGATTTTGGGCACACACATGTGCCTGGCATGATTTTCAAGCTGCCGGGTCCAGGACTCAAATTGTGGTCCATCACATGGGAGTCCAGCACTTTAACCACTACGCCATCTGCTGGCCTCCAAAACAGTTTGTTTTAAGAAATGTTGGGGGGGAGAGGGGACCAGCAGATGGTGAAATGGTTATGTGGCTGGACTCCTACATGGCCGAAAACGGTTTGAGCCCCAGATCTGGTGGCTTGAAAATCACACTGGGTCTATGTGTGCATGACCAAAATCCCAGGAGAAGAAGAGAAGAGATGGTAGAAAACCCTGGGTGGTGTTTTCTCACTTTCCCTCTCACTGTCTGTCTCTCTTTTTCTCCAGCAATCATATGTGCCCTAAGGCAAAAAACTCTTTAAAAAAATAATAAAAATAAAAGGAAATGTTATGGCGGGGGCCAGCAGATGGCATAGTGGTGAAGGTGCTGGGATCCCACCTGGTTGACCACAGTTCCAGTCCCAGACACAGCGTCTTCAAACTCATGCTGGGCATGTGTGCTTGCATGCCCAAAGTTCCTAGAGGAGAATGGAGAAGTGATTGCAGCATGGCCATCCCATCTCCCTGGGGTGTGTGTGTGTGTGTGTGTGTGTGTGTGATGATTTCTAGTATTTTCTATCTCCTTGTCTCTCTGTCTCTCTGGTGAGCACACATGCCCTACAATTAAAAAAAAAAAAAAAAAACTCTCAAAAAAAAAAAAAAAAAACCTAAATAAATAAAAGAAATGACATGGTGGGCCAGCAGGTGGTATGATGGTTAAGGCAAGGGATAGCATATGGCTGACTCTGGAGTTTGGATAGACCTGGCCGTCTGAAAAACACTCCAGTGTGTGTATGTGTGTCCAAAATCCTGAGAGGGGAATGGAGGGGAAAGTATTGCAGCATGGCCACCTCCCCAGGGAGTGATTTCTCATTTTATTTCTCTATCTCTCTATCTCTCTGACATGTACACATGCCCTATGGCAAAAATCTTTTTAAAAAAGTTATGGGGACCAGCAGTTGGCGTAATGGCTATGTCGCTGGACTCTCATGAAGTCAACCGCGGTTTGAGTCCCAGACCCAGTGGCTTAAGCTCACGCCGGGCGCGTGTGTGTGTGCCCAAGATCCCAAGAGGAGAATGGAGGAGAAGGGATTGAGGCATAGCCATCCTCCCTGGCGGGGGTGGTGGTGGTGGTGGTGGTGGGATTTCTCGCTTTCTGTCTCTCTGTCTCTCTCTGCCTTTCTGGCGGGTGCACACACCCTATAGCAAAAACTCCAAAATAAAAAGCTATGGCACATCCATGCAAAAGAATGAAATGCAACTGTTATCGTCTAGACTGTCCTAAATGTACTGATATTGAATGATCTCAAAGAAATATAGCTAAGTTTTTTTAAAAGCCAAAAACATAACAAGACCCAGAACAGTGTGTATAGTAGGCTCTATTTACTGATATATTTGTGTGTGTGTGTGTGTGTGTGTGTGTGTGTGTATGCATCTCCAGAATTATAAAAGAAACTTGTAACAGGAGTAGCCTGGGTCAGAGGAGGAGTGGCCAGGTACCTGGGGGAGTAAGAGGTAGACTTAATATTTTTTTAATTATTTTATTCGTTTATTTATTTATTTATTTATTTATTTTTTCCACATGAGAAAGACAGAGAGAGAGAGAGAGAGAGAGAGAGCAAGCCGCCAGGTTCGGGACCTGAACTGTGGTTAGCCATGCGGGAATTCCAACACCTTAACCACCACGCCACCTGCTGGCCCCCTGACTTAATTTTTATTATACATTTTTTAAAAATAAACTTTCTCGGGACCAGCAGTTAGCATAATGGCTATATCACTAAACTCTCATGTAGTTGACGGTGGTTCAAGTCCCTGACCCGGTGGCTTAAACTCACGCCGGGCGTGTGTGCATGCGTGCCCAAGATCCCGAGAGGAGAATGGAGGAGAAGGGATTGCGACATGGCCATCCTCCCTGGGGGGTGATTTCTCGCTTTCTGTCTCTCTTTCTCTCTGTCTTTCTGGCGAGTGTATGTGCCCTGTAGCAAAAACCTCCCCCACCCCCCCCAAAAAAAACCAACTTTCGCAAATCTTTTTTTGAAGAATTATTTAACTTTATTTATTTATTTGTTTACTTATTTTATTTGACCAGAGAGAGACAGAGAGAGAGAGAGGGAGAAAGAGAGAGAGAGGGAAATTGAGAAAGCAGGCTGCCAGGTCCAGGACTCGAACCGCAGTCGGCCATATGGGAGTCCACTGTCCGTAACCACCATGCTGACCCCATATACATCTTTTTATAGCTTTTGAATTTTGAACTATGTGCATGTATTACCTATTCTAAATAAGTAAACATATATGAAACAAATTTCAGTAATTGATTTTTTAAAAAATAATTATTTATTTTATTTATTCATTCATTTATTTTTTAGTTTGACCAGAGAGAGACAGAGGGTAACAGTGAGAAAGAGAGGAAGTGAGAAAGTAAACCACCAGATTCAGGACTTGAACCCTGGTTGGCCATGTGGGAGTGTCCAGCGCCTTAACTACCATACCACCTGCTGGTCCCCTCAGTAATTGATTTTTTCTTTCAATAATTATTTTAATTGTATTTATTTATTTATTTATTTATTTATTTATTTTAATTTGACCAGAGAGGGACAGCAGAATGAGAGAGATGAAAAGTGAAAAAACAAGCCACCAGGTCCAGGACTTGAACTGTGGTAGGCCATATGTGAGTCCAGCACCCTTAACCAACATGCCATCTGCAGGCCCCAGCAATTGTTTTTTTTGTTTGTTTGTTTTTGGGTTTTTTTTTTTGTAATTTTTGGAGATGTTTTCCCTATAGGGCGCATGTGCTCGTCAGAAAGACAGAGAGACAGAAAGCGAGAAATCACCCCCTGGGGTGAAGGGATGATGGCCATGCCGCAATCTCTTCTCCTCCATTCTCCTCTCGGGATCTTGGGCACACATGCACACGCACCTGGTGTGAGTTTAAGCCACTGGGTCTGGGACTTGAACTGCGGTTGACCACATGGGAATCCAGTGACAGCCATTACACCAATTGCTGATCCCGACACATCATTTTTTAAATTAACTAATTCATTATTATTTTTAAATTTGCTACAGGGCACATGTGCTCGTGAGAGAGGGTGAGTAAGTAAGCTGCCACATCTGGGACTCAAACCATGGTCAGTCATGTGGGAGTCCAGCGCCTTAACCAACTCATCATCAGCTGGCCCCATGACATACAATTAATTTTTTTTTTAAATTTGCCAGAGAGAGACAGAAATACAGAGTGCATGGTAGAAGGAGAAAGGGAGAGGGGAGAGAGGGAGAACCAACACTACAGACCATGGTCCCACCACAGCCCCTTCTCTGTTTCTCCCTCCTTTCAGGATTTTGGGCTGGTACTTACACATGCCTGGTGTGTCTTTCAAACTCCTGGGTCCTGGACTCCAATTGCGCCATTAGCCATGTGGAATGCAGCTCCTTTAACTACCAGACCAAGGGCTGTCTGGAAAGACCATTTTCATCTTATGTCTTCCCTGTCCCCAAATTCCTGCAACCCAAGAGGTAATGTCCAGTCTTCCTCTTGATATTACAGGCCATAGATAATCTGGCCTCAATTTTATCCTCTGTCAGAAACAGGTTTCTGCAGAGCTCAAGAGCACGGCCTCTGAAGCAAAGCCATCTCGGTTCAAATCCTGCTTGTGACCATAGGTGAGCTACTTACTCACTGCATGCCTCCATTTTACCACCTGTAAGAAAAGCATGATAATGGCCCTTAACTGTGTTTGGGGCCAGCAGATGGTGTAGCAGTCACATCATTGAACTCCCACATGGACGACAGCAGTTTGAATCTTAGACCCAGGGGCTTGAAAATCTCACTGGGCGCATATACGTGCATGCCCAAGATCCTGGAAGGAGGAGGGATTGTGGTGGGGCCGTCTCCCCTGTGGGGGTGATTTCTCAGTTTTCCTCTTACAGCTTGAAAACTATGCCAAAAATATGTCTGCATGGGCCCAGAATCCTGACAGGATAGAGAAATGGAGGGAAATGACTGTAGAGTGACCATACCCCACTATTTATTAAATTAATGACTTTAATAATTATTTAAGAAATATTTTATTTGACTTTATTTAGTTAAATTTGACCAGAGAGGGACAAAAAAAAGAGAGCGAGAAAGGGAAAGCAAGAGAGCAAGCCTCCAGGTCCTGGGACTCAAGTCACAGTCAGCCATGTGGGAGTCCAGCACCCTTAACCACCAGGCCACCTGCTGGCCCTGCCAATTTTTTTTTTTAATTGCCAGGGGTATGTACACTCACCAGAGAGAGGGAGAGAGAAAGCACCCCTCAATGGGACATGGCCATGTCACAATCCTTTTTCCTCCATTTCTCCATCCTGTCAGGATGTGGAGCATGCACACACTCGTGCCCTGTAGCAAAAACTTCTCAAAAAAATTTACTTTTTTGACTAAAGAGGGACAGAGAGAGAGAGAAGGAGAGGAAGAGAGAGAGAGAAAGTGACAAAGCAAGCCGCCAGGTCCGGCACTCAAACTGCGGTCGGACATGTGGGAGTGTCCAGCATCTTAACCACCACGCCACCTGCTGGTCCCCAAGAAAATAATTCTTTTTTTTTTTTTTTTTTTTTGAGAGGTTTTTGCTATAGGGCACGTGCACTCGCCAGAAAGAGAGAGAGAGACAGAGAGACAGAAAGCGAGAAATCACCCCCCAGAGGGGATGGCCACGCTGCAGTCCCTCCTCCTCCATTCTCCTCTTGGGATCTTGGGCATGCATGCACACGCACCTGGTGTGAGTTTAAGCCACTGGGTCCAGAACTTGAACCACGGTCAACTACGTGGGAGTTCAGCGACATAGTCATTATACTGGTCCCATTCTTCTTAAAAAAAGAAAGAAATTCACACAGGGTATGTGCGTGTGCCCCAGATCCTGAAAAGGTGAACAAATGGAGGAAAAAGTATTGCAGCGTGACCACTCCCATTGGGGTTTTATTCCTCTCTCTAGCTGGTGTGCATGTGCACCCTCTGGCAAATAAAACACACATACACTCAGTGTGGCGGGACTTACATGGGGTCTTTCTGTATGTATCAGTTGGGCACATGCAGATGGCCCAGGCTGGCTGAGGCTTGTCTCTCTTTCTTATGGAAGAAATAAATAAAATGAAAATAAATAAAATAAAAATTTTAAAACAAAACAAAATAAAACCTCAAGCTGGTAAGCCAGATAACTATCTGCCCAAATGCTTTTAAGGTTAGCCCCCATGGTAACGTTCTGGGTTCAAATCCACAGATCCCCGGGGGTACATGGAGCACACATGCACCCATAATCTAACACAGGCTGGAGCTGGGAGTGGATCATGGAATCAGGACACCGATGGAGGTGTTCTCTATTTCTTTCTCTCTCTCCCTCCTGTTTACTTGTTCATGGAAGAAATAAATAAACTTTAAACAATAAGTTGTTAGGCCAGGAGCCGGCAACTGACGTGATGATTAAGGGCCCTGGGCTCCTACAAGGCCAACCACAGTTCAAGTCAGGGACCTGGTGGCTTGCTTTCTCACTCTCTTTCTCTCTCTCTGGTCAAATTAAAAATAAATTAAGTAAGTAAATAAATAATAAAATGATTCTTTTTGTTTTTTTTAAGAGGTTTTTTATTTTGCTAAAGGGCGCGTGTGCTCGTCAGAAAGACACAGAGAGACAGAGAGACAGAAAGCGAGAAATCATCCCCCGGAGGGGATGACCATACCGCAATCCCTTCTCCTCCATTCTCCTCTCGGGATCTTGGGCACATATGCACATATACCCAGCGTGAGTTTAAGCCACTGGGTCCGGGACTTGAACCGCAGTTGACTACATGGGAGTCCAGCAACATAGCCATTATGCCAACTGCTGGGCCCTCTCTCTGATCAAATTTAAATAAATAAATAGAGTTAAATAAAATAATTCTTTTTAATTTTATTTATTCATTCATTTATTTTAATTTGACGAGAGAGGGTCAGAGAGAGGAGAGGAAGAGAGAGAGAGAGAAAGTGAGAGAACAAGCTGCCAAATCCAGGTCTCAAATCATGGTTGTCCATGTGGGAGTTTAGCACCCTTAACCACCAAGCCATCTGCTGGTCCCTCTGTGTGTTTTACAGGCTGGACTTGAAGTGCCATCAGCTATGTGGGATCTGAACCCCAGTGCACTGGCCTTTACCACTGTGCTACCAGATTGGCCTAGTGCTGGTTTTTTTTTTTTTTTTTTTTTTTTTTTTTTTTTTTTTTTTTAGAGGTTTTTGCTATAGGGCACGTGCGCTCGCCAGACAGACAGAGAGAGACAGAGAGACAGAGAACGAGAAATCACCCCCCAGGGGGGATGGCCACGCTGCAATCCCTTCTCCTCCATTCTCCTCTTGGGATCTTGGGCACGCACACACATGCGCCCGGCGTGAGTTTTAAGCCACTGGGTCCGGGATGCGAACCGCGGTCAACTACATGGGAGTCCATTGACATAGCCATTACGCCAACTGCTGGTCCTGTGCTGGAGTTTTTAATGACACAATTTAAACATTTCTTTTATCAGTCATAATTGCAAAATTCTTTTTTCCAGTGACATTTCCTAATTGAAAGACTTGAATTTCTGGGGGCCAGGAGGAAGTATGTTAGTTAGTGCTCTAGACTCCCACATGGCTAACCACAATTCAAGTCCTGGATCCAGTGGCTTGAAAATCATGCCAGGTTGGGGCCAGCAATTGTCTGGACTCCCATGTAATTGACCATGGTTCGAGTTCCAGACCCGGTGGTTTAAACTCATGCTGGGAGTGTGTGCATGCGTGCCCAAGATCCTGAGAGGAGAATGGAGGAGAAGGGATTGCGGCCATCCCCCCAACCAGAGGGTGATTTCTCACTTTCTGTCTCTTTGGCAAGTGCACATGCCCTATAGCAAAAAACCTCTCAAAAAAAAAAAAAAAATCATGCCAGGTGCATGTGCATGCGTGCCCAAAATCCTGAGAGGAGAAAGGATCGCAGTGTGGTCATCCCCCCGGGGGTTGATTTCTCACTTTCCCTCTCTCATATCTGTCTCTGTCTGGTGCGTGGAAGTGCCCTATGACAAAATAGAAACAAAAGACGAGAGTTTCTTAAGTCAGTGTTTCTTTTTAATTTTATTTTAAATTTCCAGAGGGCACATGTACTTGCCAGAGACAGAGAAAGGAGAGGAAGAAGACGTCCCCTGGTGGGGCCTAGTCATGCTGCAATCCCTGCTCCCCCATTTCTCCATCCAGTTGGGATCTGGGGCATGCACATGCACATATGCACCTAGGATGTTTTTCAAGCCACCAGGCCAAGATTCTGAGCCCTGAATTGGCCATATGGGATCCAGTCCACTAACTCCTCCCCCTAAGGGGGCAGTCCATATCAGTATTTCTGTTTTCTTATTTAAGAGAGATTTTTGCTACAGGGTGTGTGCACTCACCAGAGAGACAGAGAGAGCAACAGAAAGTGAGAAATCAGGGGGAATGGGCATGCCCAATTCCTTTTCCCCGATTTTCTTTTCGGGATTTTGGGCAAGTATGCACACATGCCTGGAGTGAGTTTAAGGCTCCGAGTTCAGGCCAGGGCTCGATCTTCAGTCAATAATGTGAGAGTCAAGTGATGTAACCACTATACCATCTGCTGGTGCCCAGTATTTCCTTTTTTAAAAAAAAAGAGTTATTTATTTTGGGGCTAGCATGATGTGGTGGTTAACGTGTTGGACTGTCACATGGCTGACCACAGTTCAAGTCACAGACCTGGTGGCTTGCTTTCTTTCTTTCTCTCTCTGATCAAATTTTTAAAAAATAAATAATAACAATAGATAAAGTTAAATAAATATTAAAAAAGGAATTAATTAGTTAATTAATGTATTTAAATGTGACTAGAGAGAGATAGAGAAAGCAAGCCTCCAGGTTCAGAACACGAACCGTGGTCGGCTATGTGGGAGTTTAGCACCTTAACTGCCACGCCACATGATGGCCCCCTATTGGTCTTTCTTTCTTTTTTTTTTGAAGAGAACCATATTAAATTATATTTCAGCATGGTAGTATCTCATCATCCTTAAAGCGTGACACATAGAATTAAAAGATTATGGAAGAATTATTAGATTTTTAAACAATAAACGAGGTCTAGGCTAGGGTGCACGGCTGAAGTAGGAGGGCAGATTATTGAGATGTCAGATGGTAACATTATGTTTATCGTGACACAGACTACATCTTCTAGCTCCTAGTAAGGCTTTATCACTTCGTTCCACTTCTTGGGTACCTCTTTACAAGACTAAGACAAATAAAAATTAATGCCATGGCAAAATTAGCCTCAGGATCTTCCCTAATTTCTTTCTTTCTTTTTTTTAGGTTTTTGCTATAGGGCGCGTGCGCTCACCAGAAAGACAGAGAGACAGAAAGCGAGAAATCACCCCCTAGGGGGATGGCCACGCTGCAATCCCTTCTCCTCCATTCTCCTCTTGGGATCTTGGGCATGCACGCATACATGCCCGGTGTGAGTTTAAGCCACCAGGTCCGGGACTCGAATTGCAGTCGACTACATGGGAGTCCAGCGACATAGCCATTACGCCAACTGCTGGTCCCAGGATCTTCCCTAATTTCTACATTCAATGATGAGTACAGTACCATATTCCCTGGCACAGTATTTCTCTTGCCTGAAATATCCTTGCTATTACTTCAAAAACTAGATTCAAGCCACTTGTTCCTGCAAAGAAAAACTAGACAAAAAAATTCCTGATCAGGGGACCAGCAATCGGCATAATGGCTATGTCACTGGACTCCCATATAGTCGATCGCGGTTCGAGTCCTGGACCTGGTGGCTTAAACTCGTGCTGGGCATGTGTGCGTTGTCCCGACCCGGGGGAACAGTTGAACAGGTTTCCTGAGGGAAGGAGTGAGACCCGGAACGAGCGGCACAGTGTCACAGCACGGAGACGACACAGTGTTGTCTGTTTATTGTGGGCAGCACGGTACAGCACAGAGACGACGCAGTGTTACAACTCTTTAGGGTTGCGTCGTCTGTTGTGAGCAGCATGGAGATGACGCAGTGTCACAGCTCTTCAGGGTCGCCTGGAGACAATGTAGTGTTACAACTCTTCAGGGTCGTCTGGAGACTGTGCGGTGTTTCAGCTCTTCAGGCTCTCCAGGGTCGTCTTCGTTGTCTTCCTGGTCGTCTGGCTATTGAGGGTCAGGCATAGTGGTTATAATACACGTTGATAGGCCATGATTGGTTGAATGAAGGATCGTAAAAGGTGGGTTATGATTGGCTGTAAACGGTGGGTTATGATTGGTTGCTTTTGGACCAATCATGAGGTGCCGAATGTGCAAATCTGAGGGATTCTAGTGGCCAATCAGAGCAAGGTTTCGAAGGTCAGGTTTTATGAAGGGAACCAATCATGGCAATTGTTTGCTCTCTGAGAAACCTCAGCAGACTCGCTGGTGCACTGCCTCCCACAGGGCGTGAGTGCCCAAGATCCTGAGAGGAGACTGGAGGAGAAAGGATTGTGGTGTAGTCATTCCCTTTGGGGAGTGATTTCTTGCTTTCTGTCTCTCTATCTCTGTCTTTCTGGTGAGTGCACGCACCCTATAGCAAAAACCTCTCCAAAAAAAAAATTCCTGATCAGGAATTCTGAATTATTCTTAGCACACTAGTTTATTCCTCAATTGCTTACTTGCCAAATAACTGGAAAAGAATAATCAGTTTAAGAAAAAGTTTCAAATCAATTGTTGTCTTTATTATCTATAAAATATTATATAATGGCTTTAGACATCATCTGACTTGTTACTGTAGCTGGAGAACTCTTAGATCTTACTCATCAGCCTGCTGAACTGTACCCTTTTCAGAGATACAGATACCACCCAATAATTTTAATTTTTTTTTATAATTTTAATTTTTTAAAGAATTATTTAGGGACCAGCAGTTGGTGTAATGGCTGTCACTGGACTCCCATATAGTCGACCACGGTTTGAGTCCTGGACCTGGTGGCTTAAACTCACACTGGCACGTGTGCATGCGTGCCCATGATCTTAAGAGGAGAATGGAGGAGAAGGGATTGTGGTATGGCCATCCCCCCTGGGGGGTGATTTCTTGCTTTCTGTCTCTCTCTGTCTCTCTAGCAAGTGTGCATACCCTATAGCAAAAACTTCTCCCCACAGAAAAGAATTATTTAATTTTTATTTATTCATTCATTTATTTTAACTTGACGCGCGCGCGCGAGAGAGAGAGAGAGAGAGAGAGAGAGAGAGAGAAGGAAAGTGAAAAGGCAAGCCACCAGGTCCAAGATTTGAACCATGGTTAGCTATGTGGGAGTGTCCAGCACCTTGACCACCATTCCACCTGCTGGTCCCTAAGAATTTTCTTATATCCTTATTTTTTTAAAGACTGATTTTACTTTATTTATTTATTTATTTCACTTAATTAATTAATTAATTAAATTTAATTTAACCAGAAAGGGACAGTGGGGTGGGAGGGTAAGAAAGCAAGCCACCAGGTCCAGGACTACAACAGCCGGCCGTGTGGGAGTCCAGTGCCCTTAACCACCACACCTGCCCCTATACCCTTATTTTTAACTGTCACAGCTTGCTGAGTCAAAACAACTGAATGTGAAACAAGTTCAATATCATTGCCTTCAAGGATCATCTCATCTTTCTGGGCTTGAGATACTGAACAAGCAAACCTGGTCACATTCAAACCCCCTGGATGTATTTTTCACTTAAGAAATTTCGGATTTCAGCAAGAGGCCCATTCTCCTGAATAATGACGTTGATGAGGAAGTGCGCGTACACGGACCTCATCTCGTAGCGGAAGCCCAGTGTAACACCCTTGATCGTGTTCTGTCCGTGACCACAGATAGTGTGAACGGTAGCCAGGTCCTTTGTCTCCCCACCATTTGTCAACCCGCAGCTCTTCTTTTTCTTTTCAAATAGACTGAACTCTACATCTATGTGATTGAAGTCCCTCTACAGGGTTCCTCTGGGGCCCTTCACAGTAACTGTGCATCCTTCAGAGAGAGGTTGACATTATCTGGAATGTCGAGGGTCTGATAGCTGTGAATGGTCTTCATCCTTGCAGTAGATGCAGTGAAAATAGCCCATCAGTATTTCTTACACTGGGATTTCATGAGTGTATTTTCATGGGTCTCTGCATTATTCAAGTTTGAGGATCACAGAGCTTTCTAGAGTGAACTGGCCCAAGTCTACTCATTAAGGCCATGCCCATCCTGGAGAGGGGGTTTGACTTCTAACTCTATGTGTTGTGAAATATCTTAGGAGGTCCACTTTATCCCAGGGCAATCTGCTGGCAGCTCAAGGTTGTTTCAATATGTTTATTTATTTATTTATTTATTTTTCTTTGAGAGGCAGACAGAAACAGTGAGAGAGAAATTTATTAAAAAATTTTTTTTAAAGAGATTTCTGCTATAGGGCATGTTCACTCACAGGATAGACATATAGAAAGGAAGAAATCTCCCTCTAGGGGGGATGGCCACAGTACAATTTCTTCTCTTCCATTCTCCTCTGGGGATTTTGGGCATGTACACACACACGCCTAATGTGAGTTTTTTGTTTGTTTGTTTGTACAGGTTTTTGCTATAGGGTGCGTGCGCTTGCCAGAAAGACAGAGAGAGACAAGAGAGACAGAAAGCGAGACATCGTCTCCCAGGGGGGATGGCCACACCACAATCCCTTCTCCTCCATTCTCCTCTTGGGATCTTGGGCACGCACGCACACATGCTTGGCATCAGTTTAAGCCACCAGGTCTGGGACGCAAACTGCGGTCGACTACATGGGAGTCCAGCAACATAGCCCTTATACCAACTGCTGGGCCCGCCTGCTGAGTTTTTTTTTTTTTTTTTTTTTTTTTTTTTTTTTTTTTTTTTTTTGAGAGGTTTTCGCTATAGGGTGTGTGCGCTCGCTAGACAGACAGAGAGAGACATAGAGACAGAAAGCGAGAAATCACCCCCCAGGGGAGATGGTCACGCCGCAATCCCTTCTCCTCCATTCTCCTCTCGGGATCTTGGGCGCACACGCACACGCACCCGGCGTGTTTTAAGCCACCGGGTCCGGGACGCGAACCGCGGTCGCCTACGTGGGAGTCCAGCGACATAGCTAACTGCTGGTTCCCCCGCCTGGTGAGTTTTAAGCCACAGACCCAGGACTCAAATTGTGGTCGACTACTTTGGAGTCCAGTGACCTAACCATCACACCATCTGCTGGTCCCTATTTTTAATGTTTTAAATAGAATCTGGCATGTGGAGCTTCTTCTGACCCACACTCCCAATTAGTTAAGATTACAGGCTGGCGAGCCACAGCACCTGCTGTGTTCAGATTGGTCCCAGAATGAACCTGGGCCTCTGGTGCAGCCTCCAACCTCCCAAGCAGTAGTGCTACCCTCGTGGCACAGTGGCCTGGCCCTACTCCAGTTTTAGGCACATGAGGTGAAGACTAAAGCCCTGAGTTCTGTATCTCTGCCGTCTCCTTAGACTACAAGTGGTAGGGATGGGTTCCTATATGTTCTCATTATGGAGAAGGCTTTTTTTTTTGGAGAGGTTTTTGTTATAGGGCGTGTGCGCTCACCAGAAAGAGACAGAGAGACAGAAAGCGAGAAATCACCCCCCAGGGGGGATGGCCACGGCGCAATCCCTTCTCCTTCTCTTCGATTCTCCTCTCGGGATCTTGGGCACGTGCACACACACGCTTGCCCAGTGTGAGTTTAAGCCACCGGATCTGGGACTCTTCGAACCACAGTCGGCTACATGGGAGTTCAGCGACACAGCCATTACGTTAACTCCTGGTCCCAGGCTGACTCTTTTTGAGGGGGACTTTGCTGAACTCCCTGATGGTAGCAATATTGGGAAATGTGGGAACTTGGAAACCAGGCACATCTGAGTTCAAACCCTGTCTGCCCCGCCTACCTCCACTGCTAGGTGTATGGCTCTGGGCAAATGACTACTTGTCTTTGCGCCTCAGTGCTTTCTTTATCTGAAAAATAAATTCACATCAGTAGTTGCGACAGCTAAGGGAGGCTTCGCTTGTACAACTAAGGCATTGAGTTTTCCTGCTCCTAGATATCCAGGGGCACCTCACCACAGCCCTCCTTTGTCCTTATCAGACACCCAGGGTCACAAGTGAGTTAACTTCTCGGTTAAAATAGGTTTTGCTTCAAGCTATTGGGACAACCTCCCAGTCAGCCCCACACAGTGCAGCGGAGGGTGGGTGCAGCTCTGGGTCCGGCTCTGTGAACGCTGGCAAATTCGGCTCTAAAGCTTTGCTTCACTAGGAAGCTATCCAGCCACTCCTGCACTACTGCGGACCAAGGCCCTTCTCAACATGGCGCTGTCCCCTGGCCGCCCCACACCATCCTGCGCCGTCGGCCGCACTGACGTAAGTGCGCGCGCGTCCACCGCGCCGGGTCCAGGCGCATGCGCACTCCGCGCTGTCTTCTCCTGGCTAGGGCAGTCGCGGCGGCGGCGTTTGAGTGGAGGAAGATGGCGGCTCTGGGCAGCTCGGGGTTCCGGCAGCTGTGAGGAGCCCCGAGCGTGGCAAGCGCGGCCTGAGGCGGAGCACCTCTGCCCTGGCCCTGTCCACGGCTCCCTCACCACCGTCGCCAGCGGAGCGAATCCGAGAGCGTGGAGCGGGCTGGGCCAGGTGAGGCCTCTCCCCCTCCTGGGGCAGCGGCGGGAGCCGGTGTCTCCTGCCCTTTATGCCCCGGGCCCTCAGGAGGCAGCGGGGCTTGGGGTCCGGCGCTGGCCCTGCATCCCTTTCGGGGGTGGATCCTTGCTGGTTCTCAGGGCCTTGGTGTCGTCATCCTTGGTCTCCCCTGGGTTAGGCGGGGAGGAGAGCCTCATTCCTGCCAGCCCCTTGGATTGGAGAGAATCCGTCCCCACTTTTCAGCAGCACGATTTTCGTCCCCTTGCTTGACCACGAGGGGGTGTGTGGCCAGGGCAAGGATGGCTTTGGGGGTGTCAGAACCTTTCACCTCACCCCTGAACCTTTAACTTCGTGCGAGAGTAGCCCAAGTCGGGTGCCCTCCAAAAATTGGGGCTGCGGTCTTGGACCAGTGTTTCCAAAGATGCAGCTGCAAGAGGATCGTTTTGGAATAGGCTTAGCTTTTGAGTATCCTCCAGGAAAGTGGGAATTACGAATCTCCTTGTTTCAGACAGCAAGCAATCCACGTTGTGACTGTGGAAGGCTTTTCCGGATCAAAATTGTGTAAAGGGAACGGTGGAAGGTGGAAACAAATTTGTAAAGAAAAAATAATCGTGAGATCTTGATAGTCGCAGAGTAACTCCAGCCCTAACGGGGTCGTTTGAAATCTTTGGATTGTCAAGGTTCAGAATAACCATTTGCTTTGTCTGTTAAATCTTCTGACTTTTATTAGAAAAATAAAAGTTTCATTTCTTAATTGCCAAAGTCTTTGGAGTTTTCTGTGATGGGATTCTGATTCAACTAGATGAAGATTCAGACACGTTACTGGTTGTCACTTTCTATATGGTACTGTGATTTTTACCACTTTTTGAGAACAACTTGTTGAAATGCTAATTGGGAGACTTTGATTAGTTTCAAGTAGGAGAGCTGGTTTGAAGCCTTGTCTTTCTTGAGAAATGTGGCTTCAGTTGGAATTGTCCTATGGGGAATTGTTAGGCAATTACTTTTGCTTGGGCACATCAAATATTTGTAAGAAATTGGTTTTACTAGTGCTTGGGAATGACGACATCATGAGTTTAAAGGAATAAGGAATATTTGAGAGGAAATCCCATCATTTAGAATGAAGTTTGTGGCTCTTGTGAGTAATGATATGTATTAAATTTCTAACTTTGAGTGTATTTGTGTGCATAATCTTGATGTCTTTTCTATTGTGTATTGTCATTGTATAGCCTGTAACTGCTTTTGACAAGTCCAGTATAAATCCATTATTCAGTCTGCAATTATCCATGCCTTTGTTGTGTACTTCTGGTAGCTTTTAATTGTTAGAATGACAGTTGTTTAGTTTAATATTAGCTAATTTGGAAATTTTCTCATTTTCTAAAAGCCTTGTCCACAGACATTTTAGATCTTCTTAGTGCCTTTGCTTGAAGATGTACACCTGAACCATCAACTTCCCTGTCTTAGAAAATTACGGTGACATTCTGCATAGCAATTTGCTGTTAAAGTCATGAAATTAATGCAGTAAAACATCCTGGTGATTTGACGTTATGTTTCTTGGCATGATACATTGCATTGTTGTGCTAAATCATCATTAGATATTGATGCAACTTCATGACACCCATGACATCATTTGCTTTCCAGCATTTTCTTACCCTTCTCAGTTACAAAAAGAACAGGATCAGGAAAAATATCTTAGGATGCTTATGTCTGATATCTTGAAGGTCCTTTATCTTTTATGCAGTTTAAACCCTTCAGTTAGATTCAGACCTGTGTAATTCCTATCAATTATGAAGAGCAAGTAAAGAAAATCCTAGAAAAATCTTTGAGTTTTATGAGAATATTGAAGTCCCAAGGAGAAGCTATCTAAAAGATGAATATGTGATTATTTTTATGATTTCAGGGTTGTTTTAGTCAGTCAGTTAACAATTCTTTGTAAAACCAGAAGCCATTTGGTTAAATAATGTCCTTCCCACTCCATAAGATTGTTACATGGATCAAAAGAGGTCATATTTGTAAAAGTGCTTTGTAAAATGAAAGGTAAATGATATATATCAGATTGATTATCCTGTTTTAGGAAACATCTATTAAGGGCCCTCTGTGTGCCAGGCATTTTGTGAAGTAGGTACTAGTGATTCTAAGACAAGACTGCTTTTGGTCTGAAGTTGCCTAATAGTGTGGTGAGAACCAAATGATAACTGTATTGTATTTAATAGTATAAGAAGTGCACTGAATCCAACCAAGGAAACCGAGAAAAGCTTCTCAGAGCCAGGGTGACTTTCCCCAACCTTTCTTGTTACTCCGGAAAAAGTCTGCCCTTTGTTAGTGACTTGCTTTTTATAAAAACTTTTTTAAAAATCCTATCATGAGTTCTTTTCCCTTTTTATTCATTCATTGTCATGACACTTCCCACACAGTATGCCCCAGTTATGGTTTCTGCATTCTCAAAATCCAATAGCCTTGGGAGAGCCTTTGCAAGTGAGTCATACACACAGGCACAGACACAAACATTGCAGCTACAATTAAAATATCACTAAGTGTCGACAACTTTAGAGTGATAATGCCTTTTTTGTTTCTGTTTCATAAACTAGCATAGAGGTGCTTCATGTTCTTTTAAAAAAAAAATATTTTATTTAACTTTATTTATTTGATCAGAGGGGGACAGAGCGAATGAAAGAGAGAATGAGAAAGAGAAAGTGAGAAAGCTAGGTCTGGGACTCGCGGTCAGCCATGTGGGAGTCCAGCATCCCTAACAACCATGCCACCAGCTGGCCCCAAGTTGCTATATGTTCTTAATCCAATCACATGTAGTTAATGTTTAGTTGTCCCTTAGAATGTTGGGTATAGGTGGTTGTTAGTACTGTCTCAATTTTCCCAATGATAAATAAAATGAGAAAATCCTATTCCTTTATGGGTAAAGGTGACAGCTTAAGCCAGATTGACTATTTTATAGAATCCATTTTATAGGGACCAGCAGTTAGTGTAATGGCTATGTTGCTAGACTCCCATGTAGTCGACCAGGGTTCGAGTCCTGAGCCAGGTGGCTTTAAACTCATGTTGGGCACGTGTGCATGCGTGCCCAAGATCCGGAGAGGAGAATGTAGGAGAAGGGATTGCAGCGTGGCCATCCCCCCGGGGGGTGATTTCTTGCTTTTTGTCTCTCTGTCTCTCTTTCTGGCGATTGCACACGCCCTATTGCAAAAACCTCTCCAAAAAAGAAAAAAAAAAAGAATCCATTTTATAAATTCCATGTGGATTGAGTTGCTTAATGTCTCTGATATTGAATTCTGTATCCCAATGCAAGTTACGTACCTTAGTGCTATAGTTGTTTTATAGTTAATTTAGTGTGTTGTCTTGGAGCCATTAATTTTCATTTTTTGATTTAAGAAATATTTAATTTTATTTATTAGTATTATTTTTTAATTTGACCAGAGGGACACAGAAAGAGAGAGGGGAAAGTGAGAAAGCAAGCTGCCAGGTCCAGGACTCAAACTGCAGTCGGCTATGTGGGAATCCAGTACCTTAACCAGCATACTACCTACCAGCCCCATTTTTATGAATTGCAAACATTTTATGAATTTTTGAAATGAGAAGGTTTTTTTTTTTTTTTTTTTAATTTGCTATAGGGCACATGTGCTTGTTATAGAGAGAAAGACAGAGGGAAAGTGAGAAACCACATCCTGGGGGGGAGGCCACACTGCAATCTGTTCTCTTTGTTCCTCTCAGGATTTTGGGCACACACGCACACATGCTTGGTGTGTTTCTCAAACTAGACTCAAACCATATAGTAGGCCAGTTGGAATCTAGCCTTCGTAACCACCATAACAACAATTGCCCCAAAAATCTTTTTTCTGGTTTTTAAATTTTGCCAGATGGCCTATGTTCTCACTGGAGACAGAGAGAGAGGGAAAGTGAAAAAGCACCCCCTATGGGGAATGGTCACAAAGCAATCTCCTCTCCTTCACTACCCCCTACTTTCAGGACCCTGGGCATCATGTATATGTGCCTGGAGTGCCTCTCAAGCCACCAGGACCAGGATTTGAACTGTGAGGTCAGCCACGTGGAATTCAGCAGCCCCAACCTCCACACTGCAGGCTGGACCCAATTAAGAAGAATCTTTATGTGGCAATGTATTTATTGTATTATATTATTTGAACATGAACCCTCTATCATAGCTGGAAATGGTGCCTTAAGGTTGTGAGGTGACAGAAAAGGGAAGGCAATGTGTTTATTTTCTGTATTGGGACAGTTTGTTACATATAGAAGGATATGACCTACACTTAAGTTATTTAAAATTGCCCAGTATTGGAGCCAGAAAATGGTGTAATACGCTATGAGATAATCCCACATGGGAAAGTTTCTGCTCAAGTCTGGAGACCTCCCTGAATACCCTAGGCACACACTAGCCTGTGATTAGGGCTGACTGAAGGCTGGGGGGATCTTAATGTCAGGGTTCTGCTAGTGCTGTCTCTCTCCTCTACCCTCCATCACTCATGGAAAAAAATGAATAAACTCTTTTGTTGTTGTTTTTGGTTTTTGGTTTTTTTTTGCTATAGACTATGTGGGCTCCCTGGAGAGAGGGAAAGAGGGAAAGTGAGATGTCACTCCCCAGGGGGGTATGGCCACACACAGTCTCCATTCTCCTCTTCAGATTTTGGGCACTCACAAACACGGTGCCCAGTGTGTTTTCCAAGCTGCTGAGTCTGGGACTCAAACCATGCACTTTACCATGTGAGTTCCAGCTGTCTTTACTACCACACCACCTGGCTATACCTTTTTTTTTTTTTTTTTTTTGAGAGGTTTTTGCTATAGGGCACGTGCGCTCAACAGAGAGACAGAAAGTGAGAAATTACCCCCCAGGGGGGATGGCCGTGCTGCAATCCCTTCTCCATAGTTGTTTTAGAGTTAATTTAGTGTGTTGTCTTGGGGCCATTAATTTTCATGTTTTGATTTAGGAAATATTTAATTGGGATCTTGGACACACATGCACATGCACTCGGCATAAGTTTAAGCCATCGGGTCCAGGACTCAAACTGCAGTCAACTACATGGGAGGCCAGCGACATAGCCACTATGCCAACTGCTGGTCCTACTACCTGGGTATATTTTTAAAAATAAATAACTAAAAAATTAAGTTACCCTGTATTAAGCTCATAGTATATAGCCCTTTTGTTTTTAAAAATAATTGTTTAGTTTTATTTATTATTATTTTTTTAATTTGCCATAAGGCATGCATGCTCACCAGAGAGAGAAAGAGAAAGCAGACCACTAGGTCTGAGACTTGAACTGCGGTTGGCCAGGTGAGAGTCCAGTGCCTTAATCACC
The DNA here is from genome assembly GCA_026018925.1 of Tupaia tana. Classification (NCBI taxonomy): domain Eukaryota; kingdom Metazoa; phylum Chordata; class Mammalia; order Scandentia; family Tupaiidae; genus Tupaia; species Tupaia tana. Next base: position 85,936,696 of record JAKSZU010000007.1, on the reverse strand, counting down.
ACATCATCTCCTGACCCCGATTTTATAGAATTATTATTTAATTTTATTGTTATTACTTTATTTATTTTTTTGAGAGAGATTTTTGCTACAGGGCGCATGTGCTCACTGGAGAGACAGAAAGACAGAAAGCAAGAAATCTCTCCCCGGGGGGATGGCCATACCACAATCCCTTCTCTGTTCTCCTTTTGGGATTTTTGGGTGTGCACACACTCGCGCTCAGTGTGAGTTTTAAGTCTCCGAACCAGGATTCAAACTGTGGTCGACTACGTGGGAGTCTAGCAACAAGATCATTATGCCAGCTCTGCTGGTCCCAGTTATTATTACTTTTTAAAATTTGGTAAGGAGCATATGCACTCAAAGCGAGAGAAGGAGATGGAGAGAGAGAGTGAGAGAGAGAAGAGTGAGAAACCAAGTTGCCAGGTCCACGACTTGAACTGTGGTCAGCATGTGGAGTCCAGCACCTTAACTACCATGCCACCTGCTGGCCCCAACCCCTTTTTAAAAAATTTGCTGGAGGATGTGTGTGCTTCCTGGAGAAAGAAGGAAAGTGAGAAAGCACTTTTTTGGAAAGATGGTCACACTGCAATCCCTTCTCCATTCTGGGGATTTGGGGCACATGTAAATGTGTGCCTGGTGTATTTTTCAAGCTGCTAGGTCTGGGACTTGAATTGCACAGTTGGTCATGTGGGATCCAGCTACTTTAACCACCATGCTAGTGGTTGGACTACTATAGCTTACTTTTTTTTTTTTACCAAAAAAAGAATCTTATTTAACTTTATTCATTTATTTTAATTTGACCAGAGAGGGACAGTGAGAGAGAGGAAGAAGGAAAGTGAGAAAGCAAGCCACCATGTCTGGGATTTGAACCGTGGTCGGCCATGTGGGAGTCCAACATCCTTAACCACTATGCCACTTGCTGACCCCAGTAACTTAGCTTATTGAATAGTAACTTCTATTCTTTTTTTCTTTCTTGTTTATTTTATAAAAGTCAGAAAAGAGCGAGAAATAACACCTTCAGCAGAATCTTGTGCTGCAATCCTCTCCCCAGCCTTTGCCAGCCAGGCTGGGTCACAGATCCAAGTGCCTCCAACATGTACTGGTCAGCCCAGGAACTCAATCCCAATCTTCCATATGGCCTCCAGCATCACAGAACATCTTGCTGCTGCAGTACCACAATGACTGGGCCAGTAGGAACTTATTTCCTTTACTCTTCTATTATAGTAGTGTATAGATTTTAAGTAGTTCATTTTATTTCTGTGAAGATAAACTCGCTTTAGTTTTAGCAGGTAATATTCCTTTAAAATACTTAATGCTTTAGATACTCGTATTTCAACTTTCTTTTTTGGAGGGGTTTTTGCTATAGGGCTCATCAGAAAGAGAGACAGAAAGCAAGAAATCACCCTCCCCCCCCCCCCGGGGGGTGGGGCATGGCCACGTTGCAATCCCTTCTCCTCCATTCTCCTCTCAGAATCTTGGGCATGCACGCACAGGTGCCCAGCATAAGTTTAAGCCACTGGCTCCAGGACTCTAACTGTAGTCCACCACATGGGAGTCCAGTGACATAGCCATTATGCCAACTGCTGGTCCCTATTTCAGCTATTTTATTTAAGGAATTTCTAGTATATCATGCTTTTACAAATTCATGTTCTTTTTTTGTTTTTGTTTTTTTTTTTTTTTTTGAGAGGTTTTTGCTATAGGGCACACGTGCTTGCCAGAGAGACAGACACAAAAAGTGAGAAGCCACTCCCCTGGGGGGTGGCCATGCCATAATCCCTTCTCTTTCATTTTCTTGGGATCTTGGGCACGCACACATACATGTCTGGCATGAGTTTTATGCCACCAGGTCCGGGACTTGAACCAAGGTCGACTATGTGGGAGTCCAGCAATGTAATCACTATGCCGTCTGCTGGTCCCAGATTTATGTGTTTTGTTACTTCCTAATAAGGCAGGGTGCTTAATTCTTTGCTGTTTATTATAAATTTTCTTAGTAAACAATTGGTATAGTAGTTGTCTCGGTGATAGCAAATATCTTTTTCTATCACTGTAGGCACATGGATTTTAATTTATATTTAGTTGTAGCCATAGCGAATGTAGACGGGCGCTTTAACTATTATGTCACCTGCTGGCCCCCCTGTTTTTGTTTTTTAATGTGTGCTAGCCAGAGAGACAGAGAGGGAAAGTGAGGACTCCCCCGCCATGGTCATCCTTTCTTCATTTCTCGTTTGGGATTTTGGGCATGTATGCAAGCATGCCTGGCATGTTTTTCAGGCTGCCGTGTTTTTCAGGCTGCCGTGTCTGAGACACACCATGCAGTGGGTCATGTGGCACCCAGCTGCCCGAGATCTATGCCACTGGCTGGCCTTATACTAGCATCTGGTTTTGACACCAACTGCATTTAATATTTTTTTCTTACTTTGTCAGACAGTGTGTGAGCTGGCCAGAGAGAGAGAGAGAGAACACACCCTCCATGGGGAATGGCCACATGGCAATTCCTTCTCCAGCTTTCTTTCCTTTTGGGACTTTGGGCACACATGCACATGCACCTGGCATGTTTTCAAAGGCACTGGGTCCAGGACTTGAGCCGCAGGGGTGGCCATGTGGAATCCAGTTCCCTTATTCACCAGGCAATGGGCTGACCCAACTTGAACTGTATTTTAAAATACTTAAGACTGGCTACATTGTCATCATCAAGGTTAGAATGCAGAATCTCAAGTCCTACCCCAGGCTTTCTGGGTCTGTAGTTTAAATTAGATTCATATTGGAGCCAGCATGTGGCCTGGTGGTTAAAGTGCTGGACCAATTATGGTTTCTGGACCTGATGGCTTGGTTTCTCACTTTCTCCATCCTCCCCCCCCCCCCCCCCCCCCCCCCCCTTTCTGGTGAGTGCACATGCCCTGTAGAACATTAAAAAAAAAAATTAAATGAGTAATTCTTTTTTTTTTTAAATAGATTCACATTAAAATCTGAGAAGCATTGGAGCCTTGAGATTTCCTCCTATTCCAAGTTCTTACTGATTTGGTTAGTCTTTTACCTTTGGCAGGTTGATGTTGCTGTAAAGTCTGCTGAAAACTATTTTTAGATTAAATACATGAGCATGTATTCAGAATGAAAGTTTAGTTGTAGAAATCTTGATACATTATTTTTAAAAAATTTTTTGCCAGAAGTTGTATATGTGCTTACAGAAGAGAGAGAGAAAGCACTTCCCCCCAAGAGGGGCTGATTACACCACAATTTCTTTTCCATTCTTCCCTCCTCCGGGATTTTGAGCACACATGCACACATATACAGCATTGTCTTTCTTTTTTTGGAGAGTTTTTTTTGCTATAGGGTGCGTGCGCTCGCCAGACAGACAGAGACAGAGAGACAGAAAGCGAGAAATCACCCCCCGGGGCGATGGCCATTCTGCAATCCCTTCTCCTCTCGGGACCGTGGGCACGCACGCACACGCGCCTGGAGTGAGTTTAAGCCACTGGGTCCGGGACTCGAACCACGGTTGACTACGTGGGAGTCCAGCGACATAGCCGTTATGCTAACTGCTGCTCCCCACAGCATTGTCTTTCAATCTGCTGGTTTGGGGCTTGAAAATGCCATGTGGGATCCAGCCGCCTTAACCAGTATGCGAGTGGCCGGCCCTAACACTACTGTTAAATACCGTTAAAAGTTAGGTTTAGCCAGTTTTATTTAAGAAATGCAGAATGCATGAAACATACAGTTTGGGGCCAACAATCAGCATAGTGGTTAAGGCGCTGAACTCCCACGTGGCCAACCATCGTTTGAGTCCTGGACCTGGTGGCTTGAAATTCATGCCAGGGGTGTGTGTGTGGGGGTGCCCCAAATCCCCCAAGAATGGAGGAGAAGGGATTATGGTGTGACCATCTTCCCGAGGGGTAATTTCTCACTTTCTGTCTCTCCAGTGAGCTTATGTACCCTATAGAAAAAAATCTCAAAAAAAAAAAAAAAAAAAAAAGTCTGAAGAATAATTATATAAGCAAACACTTGTGTAACCTCCAGTCAAATCAAGAAATAGAATATTGCTTGTATCCTAGAGGCCCCTTTGATGTATTGATCTTTTTTTTTTTAAGAATTATTTTATTTAATTTTATTTATCCATTTATTTATTTTAATTTGACCAGAGAGTGATAGTATGTGAGAGAGAGAATGAGAAAGCAAGCCGCCAGGTCTGGGACTCGAACCACAGTCAGCATGTGGGAGTCCAATGCCCTTAACCACCATGCCACCTGCTGGCCCCAGATGTATTGATCTTTGATCACAAGCATTTGCCTCTCAGAAGTAACCACTATTCTGACATTTTTGGTAATTTCCTTGCTGCTGCTTCTAATTTTTTTAAAAAAAGAATTATTCAACTTATTTATTTATTTATTTATTTATTTTAATTTGACCAGAGAGGGACAAAGAGAGAAAGAGAAAGCCACCAGGTCCGGGACTTGAACCACAGTTGGCCATGTGGGAGTCCAGTGCCCCAACCACCACACCACCTGCTGGCCCCAATTTCCTTGCTTTTCTTGTTAGTTTTACCACCTATGCATGTATCCCTAAGCAATAATTTTGTTTTGCTTGCTTACTGTCTTTACATAATGGAAATATACTTTATGTATCTTCTTGTTTTGCTCAATATTAAAGGCTATTTGTTCTGTAGATTTTCTTCTTAGTAGTGAAGCCATAAAAAGCCTGAATGGGGGACCAGCAGATAGCGTAATGGTTATGTCACTGGACTCCCATGTAGTTGACCACAATTCGAGTCCCGGACCTGGTGGCTTAGGCTCACACCGGGCGTGCCCAAAATCCCAAGAGGAGAATGGAGGAGAAGGGATTGTGGCATGGCCATCCCCCCCCCGGGGGGTGATTTCTCACTTTCCCTTGCTTTCCATCTTGCTTGTCTTTCTGGTGAGCGCACCTGCCCTATTGCAAAAACCTTTCCAAAAAAAAAAAAGCCTGAATGGGTATTGAACAACTTAAGCCACTACTATACTGAACCTTGATTTTTAGTTCTCTTTGGAAAATGCATACTTACACAAGCTTTGTCTGTTTTTTATTTTTGCTTGCTTCTATTTAAAGTTCCCCAGTTGTTGTATTATATAAACTATTAGGAATTTGATTCTAAATATTTTTAAATTGATAGTTTTTTTTGAGGAAGGGACAGGAATATTGTAAACTCTCCTTCATGTCATTTGTTTTAAAATTAGGCTAGAGAGGGATCAGCAGATGGCATAATGGTTACATTGCTAAACTCCCACGTAGTTCGAGTCCTGGACCCAGCAGCTTAAAATTCACACCTGGCATGTGTGCGTATGTGCCCAAAATCCCGAGAGGGGACTGGAGGAGAACGAATCATAGCGTGGCCATTCCCCTTGGAGTGTGATTTCTCACTTTCTGTCTCTCTGTCTCTCTCTTCTCTGGTGAGTGCACACACCCTAGCAAAAAATCTCTCTTAAAAAATAAAAATGGAGGGGGGGAACCAGCAGTTAGCATAATGGCTATGTCGCTGGACTCCCACATAGTCGAACACGGTTCGCGTCCCGGACCCGGTGGCTTAAAACTCATGCTGGGCGCGTGTGCGTGCGTGCCCAAGATCCCGAGAGGAGAATGGAGGAGAAGGGATTGCGGCGTGGCCATCCCCCCTGGGGGGTGATTTCTCGCTTTCTGTCTCTATGTCTCTCTGTCTGGCGAGCGCACATGCCCTATAGCGAAAACCTCTCCAAAAAAAAAAATAATAAAAATAAAAATAGGGGGACCAGCAGTTAGCGTAATGGCTATGTCGCTGGACTCCCATGTAGTCGACCGCGGTTCGCGTCCCGGACCCGGTGGCTTAAAACTCATGCTGGGCGCGTGTGCGTGCGTGCCCAAGATCCCGAGAGGAGAATGGAGGAGAAGGGATTGCGGCGTGGCCATCCCCCCTGGGGGGTGATTTCTCGCTTTCTGTCTCTATGTCTCTCTGTCTGGCGAGCGCACATGCCCTATAGCGAAAACCTCTCCAAAAAAAAAAATAATAAAAATAAAAATAGGGGGACCAGCAGTTAGCGTAATGGCTATGTCGCTGGACTCCCATGTAGTCGACCGCGGTTCGCGTCCCGGACCCGGTGGCTTAAAACTCACGCCGGCCGCGTGAGCATGCGTGCCCAAGATCCCGAGAGGAGAATGGAGGAGAAGGGATTGTGGTATAGCCATCCCCCCTGGGGGGTGATTTCTCGCTTTCTGTTTCTCTGTCTCTGTCTGTCTGGTGAGCACATGCGCCTTATAGCAAAAAAAACTCTCAATAAATAAATAAATAAAAATAATAAAAATAAAAATAGGGGCCAGTAGGTTGTGTGGTGGTTAAGGACTCTGGACTCTCATATGGCCGACCACTGTGCAAGGCCCAGACCTGGCAGCTTGCTTTCTCACTTTCTCTCTCTCTCTTTCTCTCACTCTGTCCCTTTCTGGCTAAATTAAAATACTTAAATACGTAAAGTTAAATAAAATAATTATTTTTTAAAAGAATTGTTTTTATTTATTTGCTTGTTTATTTATTTATTTTAATTTGCCAGAGAGGGACAGAGTGAGAGAGAGAGAGAGAGAGGGAAAGTGAGAAAGCAATCCACCAGGTCCGAGACTCAAACCGTGGTTGGCCATGTGGGAGTCCAGCACCCTTAACCACCACATCACCTGCCGGCCCCTAAATAAAATAATTCTTTAAAAAATTAGACTATAAAATATTCTACTTTAAGGTGTATTTTTTGTCTTTTTTTTTTTTTTTTTTTAGAGAGAGGTTTTTTTTTGGGGGGAGAGGATTTTGTAACGGCATGTGCGCTCGCTGGAAAGACAGAAAGCGAGAAATCACCCCCAGGGGGGATGGCCACGCTGTAGTCCCTTCTCCATTCTCCTCATGGGATCTTGGGCACGCACGCGCATGCGCCTGGCGTGAGTTTAAGCCACTGGGTCCGGGACTTGAATCACAGTTGACTACATGGGAGTCCAGCAACATAGCCATTACACTAACTGCTGGTCCCAGAGAGATTTTTGCTGTAGGGCATGTGTACTCGCTGGGGGGGTGGGGGGTAAGAAATCACCCCCGGGGAGATTGCCACACTGCAGTTTATTTTCCATCCTCCTCTCAGGACTTTAGGCACTCATGCACATGTGCCTGGGATGAGTTTTAAGCTGTGGGATCAAGGACTCAAACCTGCAGTCGACTACCTAGGAGTCTAGCGATGTAACCATCACTCTATCTGTTGGTCCCTTTAAGATGTCTTTTTTAAGGGGCCAGAGGGTGACCTTGTGATTAAGGCACTGGACTCCCACAAGGCCAACCATGGTTCAAGTTCAGGACCTGGCAGCAGCTTGAACTACTGGAACTGCAGTTCGAGACTTGGTGGCTTGAAAGCCAGGTGCTTGTGCATGCATACCCAAAATCCCGAGGGGAGAATAGAGGAGAAGGGATTGTGGCGTGACCATCCACCTTGAGGACGATTTCTTGTTTTCTGTCTCTCTGGTGAGCACACACACCCTTTAGCAAAAATCTCTCAAGGAAGAAAAACAAAACTCTTTCCTAAAAATTTTATTTCATCTTTCCAACATGTAAAATTGTGTATTTGATTTTACTATAATATATAACTTATTTGATTTGAAGTACCTAGTAGAGTGATTTAAGAACAATACTTCATTTGCTATGCTTTTTTTGGGATTATTTATTTTTAAAATTTTTGCTGCTGGATGGAGACAGAGAGAGAGGGAAAATGAGAAGTTGCCACCCCTGTGGGGGATGGCCAAGCTGCAATCCCTTCTCCTTTTGGGATTTTGGGTATATATGCACACATGTGTGCATGTGTGCAATCTATAGGGGTGGGGAATTGAATGACGAAATGGCATAGTCGGCTGTGTAGTCCATCCACCATAACCAGGCCATAGGCTGGGCCTATACTTCATTCTTCTTCTTCTTTTTTTTTAAACATTCCTCAAGGTTGGACACTTAAAAAAAAAAAAAAAACACTTAAAATTATTTAGTTTTCTTTATTACTATTTAATTTTATCAGAGAGATACAGTGAAAGAGAGAGAGAAAGTGAGAAAGCAAGCCACCAGGTCCAGGACTCAAATCATAGTCATGTGGGAGTCCAGTGCCTTAACCATCACACCGCGTGCCAGCCCCCCATCCTATTTTTTTTTAATAGGTTTTTGCCATGAGGCGCAAAAGAGGAAGAGAGAGGGAAAGAAATCACCCACAGGGGGATGGCCAGATTTCATTTCCTTCTCCATTGTCCTCTCAGGATTCTGGGCATGCAGCAAGTGCACACGCCCAGCATGATTTTCTAGCTGCTGGGTTTGGGGCTTGAACTACAGTCAGCCATATGGGAGTCCAGCACCTTTTACCACCATGCCACTTGCTGACCCTATTCTACTCCGTTCTTGGCAGAAGTAGGCATAGTATTTGTTTTTTTGTTTGTTTTTTAGATTTTTGTCATAGGTTATGTGTGCTTTCTAAAGAGAAGGAGCAAAGTGACAAATCACTCCCCAGGGAGGATGTCCATGCTGCAATTTCTTCTCTATTTCTCCGTTTGGGATTTTGGGCATGTGTACACACATGTTCAGTGTGTTTTTCAAGCTGCTGGACCACATACTGTTTTCAGCTGTGTGGGATCCAGTACCTTAACCACTATGCAATCTACTGGAATCTTTTTTTTTTTTTTTTTTAAATGTTGCTATAGGGTGCATGTGCTCACTAGAGAGATGGAGATAAAGAGAGAAAGGTTTGAAATCCCCTCTTGGGATTTTGGGCATGCATGCACCTGCACCCAGTGTTTTTTTCAAGCTGTCAGGACTGAAATTCATTCAGTGAAGTGGAATCCAGTGGGATCCAGCTTCCTAAACTGTTGCACCCCCAGCTAACCCATAGGCATATCTGTACAAAGTAACAGTATCAAACTCTTCTATCAAAATGAAGTTAGAGGGCTGGCCCCTTAGTGCAGCTATTAAATGCTGTGCATAAGGACCTGGATCCCAGGTGGCCAACCTCAGTTTGAATCCTGGCCCCAGCAGCTTGAGAAACAGGCTGAGGACATGTGTTCAGGTGACACATATCCTAATGGGATGCAGAAAAAGAAGAAGAGGGATTGTGGTGTGACCATGTCTCATTGGGAGATTCTTTCTCTTCCTTTCTCTGACGAATGCATATGTCTTTTGGTAATTAAAAAATGAAGTGAAATTATGAAATCATTTAGAAATGAAATAAATACTTTTTATATGATAAATAGTTTCAGGAAATTAAAAAAAAACAGCGTGAGATTTTTAATTGTGGGATGATTACTTCACACTATACTGTATACACACAGACTGTATACACACATACACAGTTCTAATTGCCAGAGAGTGCATGCATTAGTCAGAAAGAGAGAGTGAAGTGGAGGGAGAAAACATCCCCCAACAGGATGTGGTCATGCCACAACCTCTTCTCTATTTTTCCATCTTTTTGGAATTTGGGACATGTACACACCTGCACCTGGCATGTTTTTCTTTTTTCTTAGTTTTTGCTAATGGGCATGTGTGCTCTCCAGAGACAGAAAGAAAATGAGAAATCACTCCTCAGGGGGATGGCCACACCACAATCCCTTCTCCTCCTGGAGCATGTATACACACATGCTTGCTGTGATTTTCAAGCTACCAGGTCTAGGATTCAAAGTGTGGAATTGGCCATGTGGGAATCTAGCACCTTTACCTCCGTGCCACCTGCTGGCCCCTTTAATTTTATTATTATTTTTTTAAAATTATTTGATCTTGGGACCAGCAGTTAGCATAATGGCTATGTCACTGGACTCCCATATAATTGACTGCGATTTGAGTCCTGGACCTGATGGCTTAAACTCATGCTGGGCGCGTGTGCGTGCGTGCCCAAGATCCCGAGAGGAGAATGGAGGAGAAGGGATTGCGGCGTGGCCATCCTCCCTGGGGGGTGATTTCTCGCTTTCTATCTCTCTGTCTCTCTCTGTCTTTCTGGCAAGTGCACGTACCCTATAGCAAAATCCTCTCAAAAAAAGGAAAATCAATCTTTTTAAAAAAGAATTATTCATTTATTGGTACCAGCAGATGGTGTAATGGCTACGTTGCTGGACTCTGATGTCGTCAACTGCAGTTCAAGTCCTGGACCCGGTGGCTTAAACTCATGCTGGACACATGTGCGTGCATGCCCAAGATCCTGGGAGAAGGGATTGCGGCATGGCCATCCCCCCTGGGGGGTAATTTCTTGCTTTCTCTCTCTCTGTCTCTCTGGTGAGCACATGAGCCCAATAGCAAAAACAAAACAAAATAAAACTCCCCCCCCCAAAAAAAGAATTATTCATTTATTTATTTAATTTAATTTGTTGTTATTATTTTTAACTTGTCCAGAGAGAAACAGAGAGAGAGAAAGGGAAAGCAAGCTGCCAGGTCCAGGACCTGAATCATGGTCGACCATATGGAAACCCAGCACCCCCAACCACCATGCTACCTGCCAGCCCCTATTTATTTAATCTTATTTGTTGTTATTTACTTTTTAATTTGACCAGAGAGAGATAGAAAGGGAAAATGAGAAAGCAAGCCTCCAGGTCCAGGACTGGAACTGTGATTGGCCATGTGGGTGTCCAGTGCCTTAACCACCATGCCACCTGCTGGCCCATTAATTTCATTTTTTAATTGCCAGTGCACTTGTCAGAGAGAGACAGAGAGATAAGGAATGAGAAACAGAGAGGGAGAAAGCATCTCCCATTCAGGCATGGTCACGCTATAATCCCTTCTCCTCCATCTCCGCAGCCTGTCAGGAATTAAGTGTATAGGCACATGTGCTCTGTCTGTTTTACAAGACACCAGCGCCGGGATTCAGACTGTGGTTGGCCACATGTGGCCATGAGGTGAATAGCTCCCTTAACCATGAGGCTGTGGGGCCAGCTCTATCTAGATATATTGTTATTTCTCTGTATAGTCTTAGTAAATATGAGCAGTTCTCCACCTGGGCTCTGGTTAAAGGATCATGCTCATTGCAAACCATAATCAAGTGAGACTGATCTCAGCATACTGTTTTATTGAGTTTTGTACGTATTATGTTCTATGGTACAGTTTTCAGTGGAAATTTCTTTCCTAGGCATAGAATTGTTGGTGTAAGTGATTATAAAGTATAGGTTTTTCTTTGAATAATTTTTTCCTCCATATGTAACAAAATAGGTTACATGTTTTCCTAACCTGTTTGAAATAAATCTGAGTATGTTTACATTTTTTGTGCTTATTTTTATTTATTTATTTGCTATAGGGCATGTGTGCTTGCAAAGAGACAGGGAGAGAAAGGGAAAGTGAGGAAGCACCCCCTATGGGGCATGGCAACACCGCAGTTGCCTCTCTTTCAGCCTCCTGTTGGGATTTTAGGTATGTATGCACATGGGCCCAGCACTCAGTCCAGGACTCAGACTGCATAGTGAGCCATGTGGAATCCAGCTGCCTTAACCCCTGTGCTATCTGGCTTATCCTATTTTTATCTTTTTTTTAAAAATAATTTTTTAAAGAATTATTTTAGCTATTTATTTACTTATTTGTTTATTTACTTATTTATAATTTTACCAGAGAGGGACAGAGTGTATATGTAAGAGAGAGAGAGAGAGAGAGAGAGAGAGAGAGAGAGAGAGAGAAAGAAAGGGAGGAAGCAAGCCACCAAGTCTGGGACTCAAACTGCAGTTGGCCATGTGGGAATCCAGTACCTCCAACCAGCATACCACCTGCTGGCTCCTCTATTTTTAATCTTTATTAATATTTTTTCAATATGCTAGGACCCTGATTTGAACTACATGGTCATCCATTTTAGATCTGGCTCTCTTAGTTACTAGGCTGTGGGGCTGACCATTGTGTTTTTTATTTGCTTTTGTTAAAGATTTTTGCCATTAGGGTGCATGTGCTCACTGGAGAGAGCCAGCAAGAGGGAAAGTGAGAAATCACCCCTCAGAGGGGGTATCCACACCCCAATCCTTTCTCCATTCTCCCTGGATTTTGGGCATGTACACACACATGTCTGATGGGATTTTTTTTTTTTTTTTTTTGAGAGTTTTTTGCTATAGGGCGCGTGCGCTTGCCAGACAGACAGAGAGAGACAGAGAGATAGAATGCGAGAAATCACCCTCCGGGGGGATAGCCGCGCCGCAATCCCTTCTCCTCCATTCTCCTCCCGGGATCTTGGGCACGCATGCACACGCGCCCGGCGTGAGTTTAAGCCTCCCGGTCCGGGACTCGAACCGCGGTCGACTATGTGGGAGTCCAGCAACATAGCCATTACACTAACTGCTGGTCCCTCTGGTGGGATTTTAAAGCCACCAGGACTTGAACCAGGGTCAGCCATGTGGGAAGCCAGTGTTGTAACCACTGCACCACCTGCTAGCTCCCATTGTGCTTATTTTAAAACATTGAGGCCCTTCTGCTGTAGCATGCACTGACTGATGCTGCGACTCAGCAGACTGACCACATGGTACACCCAGTGGATTCGTGGCTTACCCAAAAAGTCACACTTGGTGACATGCGCCTGTGTTCCCAGCTACTCAGGAGGCTGAAGCCTGAGGATCATGACATATGGAGACCTTGTTCATAAAAACTGGAAAAGCAATTTTATCTAATTTATTGTTTCAGAATATACAACTGTTTAACTCAAAGGAAAGTGTTTAGTAAACATGTCTTCTGGTGTAAAATTGGTATATGTGGTTAAAATATTTTTTTTTGTTTACTACTGGCTTTTTAAAAATGCGTTATTGGGGGCCAGTTGGTGGTGTGGTGGTGAAGGCGGCTGGATCCCACATGGCTGACTTTGCAACTTGAGTCCTGGACCTGGTAGCTTGAAAAAAACACCAGTTGTTGGGACCAGCGGATGGCATAATGGCTGTGCCACTGGACTCCCATGTAGTCATGGTTCAAGTCCTGGACCTGGCGACTTAAAACTAAAGCCAGAGGACTAGCAGTTGGCGTAGTGGCTATGTTGCTGGACTCCGATGTAGTCCACCGCGATTCAAGTCCCGGACCTGGTGGCTTAAACTACGCTGGGTGCATGTGCACGCGTGCCCAAGATCCCAAGAGGAGAGTGGAGGAGAAGGGATTGCAGCGTGACCATCCCCCCGGGAAGTGATTTCTCGCTTTCTGTCTCTCTGTCTGTGTCTTTCCTGGCGAGTGCACATGCCCTATAGCAAAAACCTCTCAAAAAACAAAACAAAACAAAACAAAAACTCATGTGGGATGCGTGTGCATGCATGCTCAGGATCCCAAGAAGAGAATGGAGGAGAAGGGATTGCAGCATGGCATCTCCCTGGGGGGTGATTTCTTTCTTTCTATCTCTCCGATAAGTACATGCACTCTATACCACTTATCTCTCTTAAAAAAAGAGAGAGAGAGAAAAACAGTGGTGGTATGTGCATGTGTGCCCAAAATCCCAAAAGGAGAATAAAGAAGGGATAGCAATGTGGCTGTCGCCACTGGGGGGTGATTTTCACCCCCACTCCCATTTCTCTCCAGTGGGCACATGTGCCCTTTAGCAAAAACTAAAAACAAAAAAAAAAATGCATTACTGGGCCCAATGGTGGCTTGGTGGCAACACAACTGGACCACATAGGGGAGGTCTAAGGTTTGTGTCCTGGGTCTCCTCAGGCCACACCAGGCACGTGGCTTTGCTCATGTGGCCTTATTGCTGCATCACCGTCTGGCTCCTGTGTATGTGTGGCTTCCTTCTTTTTTTTTTTTTTTTTTTTTTTTTTAAAGAGATTTTGGTATAGGGTGCATGTGCTCACCAGCAAGACAGAAAGTGAGAAATCTCTCCCTTGGGGGATGGCCATGCTCGCAATCCCTCTTCTTCCATTCTCCTCTTGGGATTTTGGGCACGCAAGTATATGTACCTGGTGTGTTTCAAGACAGCAGGTCTGGGATTTGAACTGCAGTCAACCACATGGCAGTTCAGCACCTTAGCCACTATGGCACCTGCTGGCTGTGTAGTTGTTGTTGTTGTTGTTTTTAAGAATTATTTATTTTATTTATTATTTAATTTACTGTAGAGCACATGTGCTCCCCAGAGAAAAACAGAGACAGAAAGTCTGAAAGAAAGCTGCCAGGTCCAGGACTCAAACTGCAGTTGGCCACATAGGAGTCCAACGTATAGGTGCCTTAACCACCACACCACTTGCCATTTCCACGTGTATTTATTTTATACTGCTTATTTATTTACTTTAAATAATTATTTCATTTAACTTTATTTATTTATTTAATTAATTTGACCAGAAAGGGGGGGGGGGGGCGGAGACAGTGAGAAAGCAAGCTGCCAGGTCCGGGACTCAAATCGTGGTCAGTCACGTGGAAGTCCAGCGCCTTAACCACCACGCCACCTGCCAGCCCCAGTTATTTATTTTATATTTAAGAGAGATTTTTGCCATAGGGGGCGTGTGCTCGCTTGAAAGACAGAGACAGAGAGACAGAAAGCGAGAAATCACCCCCCAGGGGTGATGGCCATGCCACAGCACCTTCTCTATTCGCTCTTTTAGTTTTGAACAGATTTTTGCTATAGGGAGCGTGCGCTTGCCAGAAAGACAGAGACAGAGAGACAGAAAGTGAAAAATTACCCCCAGGGGGAATTGCCACACTGCAATCCCTTCTTCTCTGTTCCGTTCTTGGGATCTTGGGCACGCACGCACACTCTTCCAGCATAAGTTTAAGCCACCGAGTCTGGGACTCGAACCGCGGTCGACTACATAGGAGTCCAGCAACATAGCTATTATGCCAACTGCTGGTCCCCCTTGTCTGTTCTCCTCTTGGGGTTTTGGGCGTGCACACACATGCCCTGCTTGAGTTATAAGTTGCCAGATCTGGGACTCAAACTGTGTTTGACTATATGGGAGTCCAATGACGTAACCATTATGACATCTGTTGGTCCCCCTGCTTGGTTTTTATTTTTTTTTAAATTATTTTAGGTATTAATTATCTTCACATGAATGAATGAATTAATTTATTTATTGTCTTCACATGAATTTTGCCAGAGGAAGACAGAGAGGAAGAGTGAGAAAGTAAGCTGCCAGGTCTGGGACTCGAACCGTGGTTGGCTTTGTGGGAATTCCAGTGCCTTAACCACCATGCCACCTGCTGATTCCCTTTCTGCTTGGTTTTGTTCAGCTTCTTGGCTCACCGAATGTTTGTAGTTTTCTTCAGATTTGGGAAATTTATTCACTATTATTTGAAAAAACCTTTTATGTCTTATCCTGTACTTTCCCTCTGGATTCTTATATGTATGCTGAACCTTTTGATATTACTCCTAAGGTTACTGAGACTTTGTTAATTTTTTTTTCAGCACTTTTTCTTTCTGTGCCTTTTTCAAAAAATATATATCTTAAAGGTTTTTTAAAATTTTTTCTTCTGAGAGAGAAAGGCAGCATACCCACCCACCTCCAGCCGCCAATAAGGTCTCAACCTTGCTTTTCACCTGGAGCTCCAGCTCATGGATCACGGACATGTCCATGCCTGGTGTGTTCAGGAGATCTCTAGACACAAACCTGGAACCTTCTTACACGGATCAGCCTTGCAGAGTGTCAGATTTTAGCTCTTTGCCACCATCTCATCCCCTTACTTCATTTTGAATAACTTGTGTTGTTATTTATTAAAGTTCAATTGATCTGCATTTTTCTAATCCACTAATAAATTACATAGTGATATTTTCTTTTTCTTTTTCAAATTTGCCAGAAGGTTTGTGTATTTGCCAGAGAGATAAACAGAGAAGAGAAGGGAGAAAGCATTCCCTGAGGAGGTATGTTCATGCTGCAGTCCCTTCTCCGTTTTTCCATCCCGTCAGGATTTTGAGCATGTATATGTGTCTGGTGTGTTTTTGAAACTGCTGGGGATTTGAACTTCATGGTCAGCTATGTGGGATTCAGCTCCCCTAATCACTGGCCATGGGGCCAGCCCTATACAGTCTTTTAAAGTTGTAGTAAACTATGTATAACATAAAATTTTCTATTTGAATCACTAGCAGGTATATGCGCTTGGTATCGACAGAGGGGGTAAAGTATCCCTCCAGTGGGGCATGACCATGTTTCAGTCCCTTCTCCATTTTTATATTTTGCCAAGATTCTGGGCATGCACTCGGCCCAGTGTGCTTCTCAAGCCTCCAGGGCCAGCACTTGAACTACAATTGGCCATGTGGGATATGGCTTCCTTAACCATTGGGCCCTGGGGCTGGCCCAGTCATTTAAAGAAAATTAATATTTTTAGAGAAATTTTTGCTATAGGGCTTATATGCTTACCAGAGAGACAACAAGTGAGAAATCACACCCTGGGTGATGGCTGCAATCCCTTATCCTCCATTCTCCTCTTGGGATCTTGGGTACACATACACACTCACCCAGTGTGTGCCCTTGGTTTATTGTTTAATGCAAGTGGGATTGTATTAATCACTTTTTTTTTTTTTTTTTTTTTTTTTTTGCTTAATAGTTCGTCTTAGAGATCTTTTCACATTAATATACTGAAATACCCATAATTTATTTATTTATTTTAGAGGTTTTTGTCTTAGGGTGTGTGTCCTTGCTGGGGCAGGGAGAGAGACAGAGACAGTGAGAGGGAAAGTGAGAAATCACTCCCCAGGGAGAATGGCCATGCCACAGTCCTTTCTCATCCATTTTTCCTCCCAGGATCTTGGGCATGCACGCACATGTGCCTACCATGATTTTCAAGCCCCCAGGTCTGGGACTTGAACCATGATTGGCCATGTAGAAGTCCAGCAATGTAACCGCTATCCCATCTCCTGGCCCCCAAATATCCATATTTTTAAAAACTTAAAAAAAAAAATTTGTTAGGAGGCACGTGAACTTGCCAGAGTATGGGAGAGAGAAAGTAAGAAAGCACCCCACGTGGGAGAGGGTCATGCCATAATCTCTTCTCCACTTCTCCGTCCTTTTGGGACTTTGGGCACATACATACATGTGCCTAGCATGTTTGTCAAACTTCCAGACCCAGGACTTAAACAGCACAGTTGACCGTATGGGATTCAGCTTATGTACCCACCAGGCCAGAGGCTGGCCCTAAAAACTTTTTTTTTTTAAATTAATAATTTTTTATTCACATAACATTGTTAAAATGTTCTTGTTCAGTACATTAAAACAATATGTAATGATTATATCATGGTAGTTCATATGCCTATCATTTCAACCATCCAAAACATTATATTAGGTCATTGGAAAAGTCGTGATGCATTTTTGCATAGAAAAACAGAAAACTACGTGGTGACTTTTCTGATGACCCAATATATGGTAGCCTGTTAGTCCTGTGCTCTCACTGCATTTGGTAATGTTAGACATTGTTCCTTCTGTTTATGTCTAGTTTGTTTCCTATAATCAACACCCTTCTATTCCTCTCTCCCTCCAGAACTTCACCCCATCCACTCATCACTTGACATCTCTCTACTTCTATGAGGTCATTTTTTTCCAATTTCCATATATGAGGGAGAACATGCGGTATTTCTCTGTCTGTATTTGGTTTATTTCACTTAATTTGATGTCCTCCAGGCTCTCCCATTTGACCTCAGTGACTAGATTTTGTCCTTTTTAGTGGCTGAGCAGTATTCTACTGTGTGTGTGTTTATACCACATTTTGTTTTTTCATTCTTCTGTGTGGACACTTGGGTTGCTTCTGTAGCTTGACTATTGGGAACAGTGCTGCAGTAAACACTGGGCTACAGATATCTTTACCGCATACTGATTTCCTTTCCTTTGGTATGTGCCTAGGAGTGGGGTTGCTGGATCATATGGCAGTTGTATTTTTAGTTTCTTAAGGAATCTCCGTACTGAAAAATTGGTTCTTTAAATTTTTTTTTTTGAGAGGTTTTTGCTGTAGGGCACGTGCACTCGCCAGACAGACAGAGAGAGACAGAGAGACAGAAAGCGAGAAATCACCCCCCAGGAGGGATAGCCACACTGCAATCCCTTCTCCACTCTCCTCTCGGGATCTTGGGCACACATGCACCCGGCGTGAGTTTAAGCCACCGGGTCCGGGACTCGAACTGTGGTCGACAACGTGGGAGTCCAGCGACATAGCCATTATGCTAACTGCTGGTCCCAGTTCTTTAAATTTTCTAGTTTGGGGGCCAGCAGGTGGCATGGTGGTTGAGGTGCTAGACTCCCACATGGCCAACCACAGTTCAAGTCCTGAACTTGGCGGCTTGCTTTCTCACTCTCCCTTTTTCTCTGTCTCTTTCTGATCAAAGTTGAAAAATAATGATAATAAATAAAAATAAATAAATCTTAAAATAAATCTCTAGTTTGTGGTTAGCAGGTTGTGTGGTGGTTGAGGCACTAGATTTCCACATGGCCAACTGTGGTTTGAGTCCCAGACCTGGCAGGTTGCTCGCTCTCTCTCTCTCTCTCTCTCTCTCTCGTGAGTACACATACCTTATAGCAGATCAAAAAATAATAAAATTTAAAAATGAATAATAGATTCTCTAGTTTGAATATAGCATAATTTAGCCATTCTTCTATTTATGAACCTTTAAGTTTTGCACATTTTTGTTATTACAAAAGAAGATACAACAAACCTCTACTTGGGTATACATTTTTGTGTATATTCATAGATACTTGTTGAATAGATACTTGAAAATGACCTATGGAGCTAGACTCCCTCATGGCTGACCAAGGTTTTTGCCATAGGGTACGTGCACTCACCAGAGAAAGACAAAGAAAGAAAGAAAAATCCTCTCTTCTCCGGAGGGTGTCCACACTGCAATCCCTTCTTCCCAGTTCTCCTTTTGGGATTCTGGACATGCATGCCCACACACACCTAGCATGATTTTCAAACCACTGGGTCCAGTACTCAGACTGGGTCAGCCCTGTGGGAGTCCAGCACCTTAACCACCATTGTTTAAGGTATGTTGGCTATCTATCTATCTATCTATCTATCTAAATGACCTCCATACACACACACACACACACACATACACACATATATATATACACACATACGTATGGTTTCTCTCGCGCGCATGCACTCTCATTCTCTCTCTCTCTCTCTCTCTCTATATATATATATATATATATATATATGTATATAATTATTTATTTATTTAATTCCATTTGTTGTTATTATTTTTAAAATTTGACCAGAGAGAGAGAAAGAGAAGGCAAGCCACCAGGTCCAAGACTTAAACTGTGGTCGGCCATGTGGGAATCCAGTGCCTTTAACCACCATGCCACCTGCCAGCCCCCATACATATATATTTTAAGAATTTAGTGGGAGAGAGCTGGCTCAGGCCTGTGGTTAAGGCAGCCAGATCCCACCTGGTTGAGTGGTTCAAGGCTTGGGCCCCGTGGCTGGAGAGACATACCAGGCATGTGTATGCGTGTGCCCCAAATCCCAAAAGGTTGGAGAGATGGAGGAGAAGGGATTGTGGCTTGAGCATTCTCCATGGTGAGTGTTTTCTCTTTTTCTCTGTCTCTTTGGCAAGCTCATGTACTCTGTAGGAAAAAAGAAAAAGGAAAAGAATTTAGTGGGAGAAACAGATGAAGAAAACTTTATAAATTTGACCTACCAACTGAGGAAAAGAGAAGTTAAACTGTTTGTAAAGAAAAATCCAGATTGCATTAATCTTTCATGCACTTTTACCAGCAGGTATCACCATCTCTGTTTCCTAGCATTAGGAAATGGCCTCCCAGCATAACTGGGGACAGATAATTTTAATTTAAATGAGCCTTTAGGACATACATACACTTGTTGGACATAAATTTCAGACCATGCCTATCTTGTTTTAATTGTGCATGCCCTCTCCCCCCAAACTGCAAAGCGATTAAGTAGTAAAATGTAATGTGACTGGGGCTGGCAGGTGTCATCATGGTTAAAGATGCTGTACTCCCGCATGGCCGACTGCGATTCAAGTACCAGACTTGGTGGCTTGCTTTCACACTTTCCCTCTTTCTCTGGTCAAATTTTAAAAATAATAATAGTAATAAGTAAAATAATTCTTACCAAAAAAGGTTTAAAAAAATGTAATGTGATATAGAAATGGTTCTCCAAAATATTGTTGTATAGTTTACTACTGCTACATTACGATTATTTGCTTTTTATTTTTATTTTTTGCTTTCCTTAACTTTTATGTTTTTCTCGCTTTTTTAAACATGCAATTACTTTGGGGCCAGCAGGTGGTGTCGTGGTTAAGGTGCTGGACTCCTACATGGCTGACCGTGGTTTGAAAATCACCCGGCAGACCAGACCTGACAGCCGGGGTAGGTGGTGTGGTTAAGGCTCTGGACTCTGCTGTACCCTTGTCTGGCTGCTCCATTATACTTTTTCTACTTGTTGACACATTTTGCTGAACCTAGAATGTATGGTTCAGAACCTAGAGTGTTTCCATTGGTGGTTGAAATCATTGCTTTTTTTTGTTGTTGAATCATTTGTACTATTAACAAATCCTTTGGCTGGTACATGTGACTGTGGAGAATGGCCCTGAGCATGGTCTGTTTCTATTACTTGTTTTGTGTGTGGAGGGGGAGAGGTTTTTGCTATAGGGCAGATGCACTTGCCAGAAAGACAGAGAGACAGAAAGTGAGAAATCATCCCCCCGGGGGGGTGACCACGCAGCAATCCCTTCTCCATTCTCCTCTCGGAATCTTAAGCACGCACGCACACGCGCCCAGCGTGAGTTTAAGCCACCAGGTCTGGGACTCAAACTGTGGTCGACAACATGGGAGTCCAGCAACATAGCCTTTATGCCAACTGCTGGTCCCCCCACTTTTTTAAAAGAATTACCTTATTGAACTTTATTTTATTTATTTATTTTTATTTATTTATTTTAATTTGAACAGAGAGGGACAGAGAGAGAGAGAGGAGGAAGGAAGTGAGAAAGCAAGTTGTCAGGGCTGAGACTCGAACTCTGGTCAGCCATGTGGGAGTCCAGCACCCCCTACCACCATATCACCTGCTGGCCCCTCTGCTACTACTTTATAATCATAAGGTGCTTTCATTTATTGGGTTGTCGGGAAAGTCATGATGCAGTTTTGCGTAGGAAAATATGTTATAACTTTCCCACCAACCTAATACTATCAACTGTTGTTAAGGGCAAGAAAGTATCCTGATGGGTAGTTTGGAGAAATACTTCCTTTTTCTATTTTAGGAGAAACTTTTTTTTCCTTAGATTTTTGCTATAGGGCGTGTATGCTCGTCTGAGAGACAGAGAGAGACAGAAAGTGAGGAATCATCCCCAAGGGAAATGGCCACGCTGCAGTCCCTTCACCTCCATTCTCCTCTTGGGATCTTGGGCACACCTGCACATATGCCTGGTGTGAGTCTCAAGCTGCTGGGCCTGGGACTCAAACCATGGTTGACTATGTGGGAGTCCAGTGACATAACCCTTAATGCCATCTGCTGGTCCCCAGGGGAAGCTTTTTCAAAAGAAATTTATCATTATTATTTTTAGTTTGCTATAGGGCATGTGTGCCTACCAGAGAGAGAGAGAGAAAGCAAACCACCAGGTCCAGGATTCCTACTGCGGTTGGCCATGTGGGAGTCCTGTGACCCAGCCATCAAGCCAACTGCTGGCCCTGGGGAAACAATTGGTTAACACACTGAATCAGCCATTTTAAAAAACACTCACTACAGTTAATACCTGTTATTAAATTTGGAATGCTTTATAGAAACAGCTCTCCAAATTTGCCTGTCAGAATACCTCACAGTTTGCTAATAGCAACAGTAGTTATGCCAAATCACTCTGTTTCTAGATCTTTTTGTCAAAACATTGACTTCAGGAACTAAGGCGTTTCTAGATCATAAGCTTAGTTAATATAGATAAATTATTAGGTAGTATGTGCCTGTGGTAAAAATGGCCCTGGAGGGTTGGCCCTGGTGGTACAATGGCGTGCTGCTCAGGATCAGCCTAATCCCAAGCGGTGACTGTCATTCAAATTTTCCTCCAAGTTAGCCTGAAAGCATGCTAGGCACGTGCACAAGTGGCTGGGATTCCATGGGCTGGAGGATTGAGAGGGGGATCTGCAGCATGATCACCTCTCTCTTTTTCTTGCTTTCTCTTTCTTACTCAAATGTAGGCACCTGCATTCTATTAAGAGTAAAAGAAAAAGACTATTGAGTACAAAATTGGTTTTTACTTTTTTGGCCTACAGGTAAATTCTGTTAAGTGGCAAAGATTAGATTTTGCCGTAGGGTGTGTACACTGGCCAAGAGATGGGGGAGAAACAGTGACAGAGATAGAGAGAGGAAAAGTGAGAAATCACCCTCTAGCGGGGATGGCGACACCACAACCCCTTCTCCATTCTCCTCTCAGGATTTTGGGCACACACACACATATGCTTGGTGTGTTTTTCAAGTTTCTGGGTCTGGGACTTGAACCATCCTGTCAGCCATGTGGAATCCAGTGCCCTAACCACCATGCCACCTGCTGACCTGGTAGCTCTTGTATTTTTTTTTTTTTTCCAGTGTGTGGATATGCTCACTGAAGAGCTAGAGATAGAAAGGGAGAAGGCAAAGCACCCCCCAACAGAGCATAGTCACATCACAATCGCTTCTCCATTTCTTTCTGTTGGGATTTTCGGCGTGCACACACACATGCCTAATGTGTTTTTCAAGCCACCAGGCTCCACTAAGCACCAGGCCATGGGGCCAGCCCAAGGATATGCATTTAAGGACAGTAATTTGAAAATCTTTCATCCCTCTACTTTTCACCATTTTGTTCACAGAAATCTTACCTATTCTTCAAACTCAGCTCAGATACTTGCCTCTGTAATTTCCTTATCACACTAGCTGGAAGCCACCTCTTCCTTCTGTGAAATGTAATAGCTCCTTGTTTTGAGCCATAACCACTAAGCAGATAATGTCTTGTTTTGGGGTCATTTATTTAGGTGATGGCCCTTACTATGTTAGCGTCCTTGAGAGTGGATAGTGGCATATCCTCCTTTTGTACCTTCCCTGGGATCTAAGTGAGTATTTTTGCATCTAACAAATGTTTTATTGACACTTATTGGATGCACTAAGTTTTGTAGAATTTTGTATTTTATCATTTTTCTGCTTTCCATAACTCTTTCATGTGACTTGGTTCAGTCTAATAATAATGGCAGTATATTAATAAGAAGGGTTATTATTGGGCCAGCAAGTGGCAGAATCCCACATGGGAGACTATGTGGTTTGGGTCCAGGACCTGATGTCTTGAAAATTATGCCAGGAGCATGTGTGTGCATGCCCAAAATCCCAAGAGGAGAGTGGGGAAAAAGGATTGTGATGTGGCCATCCTGTGGGGGTGATTTCTTGCTTTCTCTTTCTTTCTGTGTCTATAGCTAGTATATGTACCCTATAGCAAAAACAAACAAACAAAAAACAACAAAACAAAACAAAAACTAAAACCAAAAAAAGTGATGGCTTTTTATTATAGATTGAACCATGACAGTATTTTATATTTTCAAGAATGGTATTTAGTAATTTTTTTTTTAAGAGAGATCTTTGCTATAGGGCGTGTGCTCTCGCCGGAGAGACAGAGAGAAACAGAGACAGAAAGGGAGAAATCACCCCCCAGGGGGATGGCCACACCGCAATCCCTTCTCCTTCATTCTCCTCTCGGGATCTTGGGCATGCACACACACGTGCCTGGCATGAGTTTAAGCCACTGGGTCCGGGACTCGAACCACGGTCGACTACATGGGAGTCCAGTGATACAGCCATTACGCCAACTGCTGGTCCCAAGCCCAGCAATAGTTTTAAGCCACTAGGTCCAGGACTCGAACTGCAGTTAGCTGTGTGAGTCCAACAATGTAACAATTATGCCATCTACTGGCCCCACTTTTGGTAATTTTTTACCTTGCATTAGCGCCTGTGAAGGGGTAACTTCATGAGTTCATAATAACATCTACAAGATTGCTGCTTTATTCTATTTTATTTTTTTCTTTTTCCTTGAGAGATTTTTGCTATAGGGCATGTGTGCTCACTGGAGAGACAGAAAGACAGAATAGAATGCAAGAAATCACCTCTCCAGGGGGATGGCCATGCTACAGTCCCTTCTCTTCCATTCTCCTCTTGGGATATTGGGCACACACGCACACACACACGCCTGGCGTGAGTTTTAAGCTGCGGGATCCAGGACTTGAACCACAGTCGACTACGTGAGAGTCCAGTGATGTAACCATTACACCATCTGCTGGGCCCCAAGATTACTGCTTTGTCTCTGAAATCTCAGAAGTCTGTGCTCAGGGATGACTGTATTGAATGAGGGCTTTCATTCAATACAGCCCTGCATTTTTTTTTTTTTTAAGAATTATTTATTGGGGCCAGCAGGTGGCATGGTGGTTAGTGTGCTGGACTTCCACATGGCCAACCGCAGTTTGAGTCCTGGACCTGGTGGCTTGCTTTCTTACTTTCCCTCTCTTTCTGTCTCTGGTGAACATGCATGCCCTATAGTAGATTTAAAAAATAATAATAATAAATAAAATTAAATAAATAATTAAAGGGAAAATATTTATTTTTAAAGAATTATTTATTTAATTTTATTTATTCATTCATTTATTTTAATTTGACCAGAAAGAGACATGCAGAGAGAGAGAGAGAGGGAAAGTGAGAAAGGAAACCACTAGGTTCGGGACTCGAACCATGATTAGCCATGTGGCAGTGTCCAGGGTCTTAACCACCACACCACTGCTCGCCCCCCAAAAAGAATAATTTATTATTATTATTATTTAATTTAACCAGAGAAAGAGCGAGAGAGAGAAAGTGAGAAAGCAAGCTACCAGGTTCGGAACTCTAATTGCAGTTGGCCAATGTGGGAGTCTAGCACTTTAACCACCATGCCATCTGCCAGCCCACTCTACATCTTTTTTTGGGTTTTGTTTTTGTTGTTGTTGTTGGTGGTTTTTTTTGTTTGTTTGTTTGTTTGTTTTTAGCCCCTCATGCTTTAGTTAAGTCTCAGCGTTTTTCATTTTTTAACATTTTGATATTGTGAAGAATATGTGTGATTGCATCTTAAATCTTCAGCTTCCTTTGGGGCCAGCAGGTGGCGTGGTGGTTGAGGGCGCTGAACTCCCACATGACGACCATGGCTCAAGTTCTGGACCTGGCAGCTTGCTTTCTCATTTTCTCTCTCTCTCTCTCACTCTACCTGTCTTTAGTCAAATTAAAATAAGTAAATAAATGAAAAAAGTTAAATAAAATAATTTTTAGAAATCCCAGCTTCCTTTTAGGTACATGATACATGAAGTGTACTCTGACATTCATAAAGATAACGTTCATTCCAAAAGGATAGTCAGATATCTAGTTGTATACAAACGAAAGGCACAGATTAGTCCAATAGTGCACTGAAATCTAGCAGAGATTTTGACATAATAAAGTAACCGTGTTTCCATTGATTTATCTCTCCCTCCTTCCCTTTCTTTCTTTTTTTTTTTTTTTTTTGTTTTTGTTTTTAGAAGATTTTTGCCGTGGGGTGCTTACATTCACCAGAGAGAGACAGAGAAAGATAGTGGGGGGGGGGAGAAATTGCCCAGAGTGGGGGGTAGCCACACTACAATTCCTTCTCCTCTTTTTTCCTCCCACGATTTTGGGCATGCATGAACATGTGTCCCGTGTGATTATTCAAGCCTCCTGTCTGGGACTGGAACCATTATTGACCATGTGGGAATCCAGCCACTTTAACCACCACACCACCTGCTGCTGGCCCCATGATAAATTTCTCTGAGTTGATTTTTTTAAAAAGAATAAGTTTATTTATTATTTTTATTTTAATTCACCATAGAGAAACAGAGACAGAGAGAGAGAGGTGAGAAAAGAAAGCAAGCTACCAGGTCCAGAACTTGAACCACAGTCAGCCATGTGGGAGTCCAGCACTCCAACCATCATGCCACCTGTTGGCCCCCTCACAGAGTTGATATTAACTTATCACAGGTTATGGGTTTCCTCTAGTAAATTTAGAGTATTTTACTGCCATCTTCTCTCTTACAGAATCCTTATGAAGTAAGTGAGAAACTTTTGTTATTAGGGATGGAGAGGTTTTCCTTTCTTATTTTTTTATTTTTAAAGAATTATTTATTTAGGGACCAGCAGTTGGCGTAATGGTTAGGTCACTGGACTCCCATGTAGTTGGCTGTGGTTTGAGTCCCGGACCCGGTGGCTTAAACTCATGCCTGGTGCGTGTGTGTACATGTCCAAGATCCTGAGAGGAGAATGGAGGAGAAGGAATTGCGGCTTGGCCATCTCCCCCCCACCCCTGGGGGGGGGGGGTGATTTCTCGCTTTCTTTCTCTTTCTGGCAAGCGCACGCGCCCTATAGCAAAAATCTCTCAAAAAAAAAAAAAAAAAAACCAACTAATTATTATTTAATTTGAACAGAGAAAGAGAGAAAGGGGAAGTGAGAAAGCAAGCTGTACTGCCAGGTCCAGGTTTCAACAGCTGTTACCCACGTGAGAGTACAGTGCTTTAAGCACCACACCACTTGCTGGCCCCGAGAGATTTTTCCTTTCTTAGTCTGTGTGACTTACTCTGGATCACACAACATTAAGGCTAGAAACAGTAACTGAATCTCCTGCCTTAAACTCCTTTTTTTTTTTTTTTTGGAGAGGTTTTTGCTATAGTGCCTGTGCACTCGCCAGAAAGACAGAGACAGAAAGCGAGAAATCACCCCCCAGGGGGGATGGCCACGCCGCAATCCCTTCTCCATTCTCCTCTTGGGATCTTGGGCATGCACGCACATGCACCCAGCGTGAGTTTAAGCCACTGGGTCTGAGACTCGAACCGCAGTCGACTGAATGGGAGTCCAGCGACAGCCATTATACCATCTGCTGGTTCCCTCCTGCCTTAAACTCTTAACTTTAATTTATACCAAGAGCAAGATACTTGGATTTTAGAACTAATTTGTATTTAGTTGGATGTAGCATGGTCATTTGCAGAAAAAATGATAGTACAGGGTCACGTGAATGGTTTCTTCAGCACCATTCCTCTTGACCTAGCAAACGGTGATTGAATGTGGCTCATGAGTCTGGCAACAGACTTTCAGACCCAGTGCAGTATACCTTACAAGGTCAAAATTCAAGAAACCAGTGAGGTATATTAATTATGACTAATAAAATATCTTGACAATATCCAGTGATACATAAAGATACGATCTGCTACTTCCTGGATGTTCCAATATAATTTCTATCATAAAATAACTTGAGCGCAGCACAGATGTGTTCTGCACAGAAGTGTCGATAAACTGTGTGCCCATACGAATGCCTAGTGCTGAGAAGGGAACGATGCCGAGGCAAACGGTCTCTGTCCTCAGGGAGCTCACATGCCAGTAAGCTGACTCGTTTGTGGTTTGTCCCAAAGACTTGCTCACTTTAGGGAAACAGAAAGTCCACCACAAATGTGAAGGAAGATTTAAATGGTTTTATGAAAATTCTGTTCACTGAGTTAGTACACTTGCATGTGAAATGTCTCGTAGGGTTTCTTTTGGCATGAAAACAAGAAAAACTCAAGAGTTTCAAAATGCCTCTATAACCTCAGGGAATATGAGTGATGATTTCATTACCTAATCATGGAAGTGAAAATGAAGGGCTGTGCAAATTGGTGTTACACTCGTAATTACCAAGGAGTTGCATTTGAGCCCAACCCTATGCATTCTTCTTGGCATCAGTGCCCAGGGCCAAGTTAACAAACATGCCCTCAGAGTCATGGTGCTTGACGTTTTTGTGGACAGTGAAATGGCTGAATGGGGAAAATTGCTTAACACTGAGTGTTACAACATTATGAGTCCCTTTATTTTAGGCTTGCTTTGAGTACTTTGAGAAGATTTGGAAAGGGAGTTGTTTTATTGACTCAAACACATTTATTTTGCTCGGGAACAAAATAGTAAAGTAAATGATCATTTATAGCTTTGGTTAATTCAGTTCATTCTGAAGCCTACCTTAGGCCCACAGTCTGGCAAAATGTTGGGGACCAGCAGATGGCATAATGGCTATGTCGCTGGACTCCCATGTAGTTGTTGACCGTGGTTCAAATCCCGGACCCGGTGGCTTAAACTCATGCTGAGCATGTGTGTGTGCGTGCGTGCCCAGGATCCCAAGTGGTGTGGCCATCTCCCTTGGGGGGTGATTTCTCGCTTTCTGTCTCTCTGTCTTTCTGAGGAGCGCACGTACCCTATAGCAAAAACCTCTCAAAAAAAAAAAAAATGTAGGGGGACCAGCAGTTAGCATAATGGCTATATTGTTGGACTCCTATGTAGTCAACTGTGGTTTGAGTCCCGGACCTGGTGGCTTAAACTCACGTCAGGGCACGTGTGCGTGTGTGCCCAAGATCCTGAGAGGAGAATGGAGGAGAAGGGATTGCCGCATGGCCATCTCCCTTGGGGAGTGATTTCTCACTTTCTATCTCTCTGTCTCTGTCTTTCTGAGGAGCGCACACACCCTATAGCAAAAACCTTTAAAAAAAAAAAATGTACGAGGGAACTGTTTTTAAGATGCTATACTTGGTTCACATGTGAACGATGTAGCCAAACGCAAGAGTTTCTTTGGACTCTTGCCCTTGGTGAATTTTAGAGCTGAGTGGTGGTTAAAAATACAAGAAAGTCAATAAATTGGAGAAGTTGGGTGATGAGGAGTGCTAATATGCAGGGGAATAAGTAAGAGAGAATGCAAGAAGTGAAATTTTTTCCACAGTAATAAAAGGCACCACTTGGCTGGCAGGTGGCATGGATAGTGATTAAGGCGCTGGACTCCCACATGGCCTATCTTGGTTTGAGTCCTGGAGCTGGTGACTTGCTTTCTCACCTTTCCTTTCTCTCTCTCTGTCTCTCTCTGGTCAAATTTAAAAAAATAATAATAACAGGCCAACAGGTGGCATGGTGGTTAAGGCACTGGACATTCCCACATGGCCGACCACGGTTCGAGTCCCAGATTTGGTGACTTGCTTTCTCACTTTCCTTCTCTCTGTGTGTCTGTCTTTCTCTGGTCAAATTAAGATAAATGAATGAGGGGCCGGCAGGTGGCATGGTGGTCAAGGATGCTGGACTCCCACATGGACAACCGTGGTTCGAGTCCCAGACCTGGCAGTTTGCTTTCTCATTTTCCTTCTCTCTCTCTCACTCTGTCCCTCAATGAATGAATAAATAAAATAAAATAAATAATTATTTTAAAAATAATAAATAAAATAAAATAATTATTTAAAAATAAATAAATAAAAGGCACCACTTAGTTTTTTGTGTTTTGGGTTTTTTTATTTGTTTTTGACCAGAAAAGCTTTTCTAATTTTTACTAATATATTTTACAAGAGTATACTTTTTAGTGCATGTCTAAATATGCTAAAAGTGGAAATGGAGATGCCTGGATTAAAAGGTCTTTTTCTGGCAGGTTAAACACTTTGAAAAACAGCATACCAAGGCGAATCAGTGGTATGGCGGTTAAGGCAGCTGATCCCACACGGCCAACTGCGCAGTTAAAGCCTGGATCCCACTGCTTGAAAATCACGTTAGGTGCTTGTGTGTGCATGCCCAAAATACTGAGAGAATTGTAGAAGGGATTGTGAAGTGGCCATCCCTCCCGGGGGGTAATTTCTCACTTTCTTTCCCTCTCTCGCTCTCTCTCCCCAGTGCCCTATAGCAAATTAAAAACAAAAACAAAAAAACAGAACAGAACATCTTACCCAAGTAAGTGTGGAGAAAAGTCTAATTAGGATCCTTTATAATAATACAATTTTCAGCAAACCCGTGATACTACTCTTCTCTTTTCTTGAGAGATGGAGGGACTTGCTGCCCTCCTGCTATCACAATATCACAGCCTCTTCCCCCACAGCATCAGGAGAGTTTAGGCCACTCCACTATTTCCACATAGCCACTAGTTGCTGATTGTCACTAGGATTATAGCAGCCTCTTTGCCAGAACACATTTGTGGTAGGTACATGATTTGGGAAGCAATTTTGTGAGTCTTGATTCATGTTTACACTCTTTTTTACTTGTGCTTGCCAGAGAGAGAGAGCAAGAATGAGAAATCACTTTTGGGATTTGAGGCACACACATACACATGCACCAGCATGTTTCTCAAGCTACCGGGTCTGGGATTCAAACCACTCAGTCAGCCATATAGGATCCAGCCGTCCTTCCCCCCTGCCCAGAGATTTTTGCTATAGCGCACATGAACTCACCGAAGAGACAGAGAGACAGAAAGCGAGAAATCATTCCCCAGGGGGGATGATCACGTCACAATCCCTTCTCCTCCATTTTCCTCCTCTCAGGATCTTGGGCATGTCCAGCATGAGAGCTTTTTTTTTTCCAACTTTATTTTTTATTTGACTGGAAAGGGACAGAGTGAGAGAGAGAGAGAGAGAAAGCAGGTTGCCAGGTCTGGGACTCCAACCATGGTTGGCCATGTGAGAGTCCAGCGCCTTTAACCAGCACGCCACCTGCTGGCCCCAGCCCAGCATGAGTTTTAAGCTGCCAGGCCCAAGACTTAAACCATGGTCATCTACATGGGAGTCCAGTGATGTAACCATTATGCCATCTGCTAGTCCCAGGATCCAGCTGTTTAACCATCAAGCTACGGGGCTGGCCCTCTGCTTTTCTTAATGTGATCATTCTTGTACTTTTTTTTTTTTTTTTTTTTTTTGTCCAGAGGTGTGTGTACTTATCAGAGAGAGAGAAAGAAAGCACTTCCCATGGGGAGTGGTCACACCACAATCCCTTCTCTCCATCTCATTATCCTTTCAGGATTTGGGGTAAACACACCCACTCGCCTAGCATGTTTTTCAAGATACCAGGTCCAAGACTTGAATCATGCAGAGAACCATGAGGGATATAGCACCGTAATCATCAGGCCACAGGCTGGCATCCACTTTCTAAGGTTACAGAAGTTGTAGAGGTGAGAGGTTTTTGTTCTCTACTTTCCCCTCCACCTCACCTTTTGCAACATTTCAGGTAGTTTTCAAAGCCCCAAAGTATATTTCAAGATCACTGTTGAATTATTTTTTATTATTTTCATCACCGTATTAAAAAAAAACCTCTAGACAATTTAGTTAGTTCAGCAGTTTAATTGAGCAAAAAACATGATTTGAATTGGGCAGCCCCAGAATAAGTTAGAGAAATAACTGGATTGGTTACATCCTGTTTGCCTCAATTTACACAATTTAAAGGGCAGTCTACCTGTGATTGACTGAAGTGTAGCCACCATGATTGGCTGTGACTTAGCACCTTACTAAGGAAGCAGACTTCAATGTGAGGTTGTGATTTGCTTATGGGAACTAAGGCAGGCATGGAGTCTTTCTCAGCCAATTTGACAAGTGCTAGAGTAACGCTAAAAATTTGTAAGTTGGGGTGGTGGCTTCATGAATGATTAGATAAGATGTGTATAGAGCAAGAGTAATTACAGGCCAGCCAGTGACATGGTGTTTAAGGTGGCTAAATCCCACTTGGCTGGCTAGTTGGAGTCCTAGATCTGGCAGTTCGAAAAACACACTGGGCTCATGTGCTTGCATGCCCAAAATCTCTAAAGGAGATTAAAAGAGAAAAGACCGTGGCATGACCAGCACCCCTGGGAAGTGCTTTCTTTCTCTTTCCTTCATTGTCTCTCTCTGGCGAGTGCATGCGTCCTATAGCAAAAACTGATAGTAGAAATGTAGCTGAAGTTAACAGCCTAGCCCCTCAAGGTCCACCTCAGTGTAGGAGTCGGGATCATGCTTTTCTCGGAATGATCAGCAGCCAGTGACGGAGTAAAGCACTGATAAAAGAGCCTTGTGGGGACCACCAGATGGCGTAATGGTTATGTCCAGAGACTCCCATGTGGTCCACCATGGTTCCAGTTCCGGACCTGTGGCTTGAAACTCATGCCAGATGGAACCAGCAGTTGGCGTAGTGGTTATGTCGCCAGACTCCCACATAGTCGACTATAGTTTGAGTCCTAGACACGGTGGCTTAAACTTACACCGGGCACGTGTGTGTGTGCCCAAGATCCCGAGAGGAGAATGGAGGAGAAGGGATTGCGGCGTGGCCATCCCCACTGAGGGGTGATTTCTCACTTTCTGTCTCTCTGTTTCTCTCTGTCTGGTAAGTGCATGCACCCTGTGGCAACCCCCCCCCCCCCCCCAAAAAAAAATACATTCATGCCAGGTGCCTGTGCGTGCATGCCCAAGATCCCAGGAGGAGAATGGAGGGGAGGGGATTATAGCATGGCCATCCCTGTGGGATGATTTCTCAGTTTCCCTCTATCTCTCTGGTGAGTGTATGTATCCTATAGCAAAAATCTCTCTCTCTCAAAGAAAAAAGAGCTTTGCCTTCTACATCACATGCTAGCTTCTTCTAGCTGACTCTTTGCTCCCTAGTTCTCGGTTGGACAGGCTTTGTCAGGTCCACATCGTGGTCTGATGGCTCCTCGTGACCAATCCTGCTTCTCCACACTTCTCACAAAAGTTCTTCCCATCACACCATTTTTATTCTAATTCTACTTAGCACCTGCTTCTTGGAGAACCTGACCTTTGACAGTTCTTACATACATAACTCTATTTTCTTCATTTTACTGTTTTTGCTTCTGATTTTGCATATAACATTATGGGAGTGATATAAGCAAGTTGCCTGCTATATGTGTATGTTTTAATATGTTACGCTCTTTCAAGAAAATTCAGAGATTACACCTAAGCACAAAGAAGAATTTTAAAAAATGACCCATAATATCTCTAGAAGTAACTACTGTTCATGGCTTATTTTGGTAAACTTTAGAGAAGTCCATAAATGTTCAGCTCAAGGAATTTTTCAAAATAGTATAACCAGGGACCAGCAGTTAACGTAATGGCTATGTCGCTGGACTCCCACGTAGTCGCCTGCGGTTTGCGTCCCAGACCTGGTGGCTTAAAATTCACGCTGGGCACGTGTGTGTGTGTGCCCAAGATCCCGAGAGGAGAATGGAGGAGAAGGGATTGTGGCGTGACCATCCCCCCTGGGGGGTGATTTCTCGCTTTCTGTCTCTATGTCTCTCTCTGTCTGTCTGGCGAGCGTACGCGCCCTATAGTGAAAACCTCTCAAAAAAAAAAAATAGTATAACCAGTATCTGATCAAGAAACAGAACTGTACTGGCACTTTAAGGGCCTCCCATTATCCTCCCTTGTAACAGCATAAATCAATTCTGTCTAGTTTTGAACTTGATATAAATATTCATATAATATGGACTCTTCTGTTTTGTTTGCTCAACATTGTATTTGAGGAATTCACCCACATGTATGTATGTGTCTGTCTTTGATGAGTAATATTCCACTGTGTGAATGTACCACAGTTTTTCTGTTCTGCTGTGATGGGCATTCACATTATTTCTAGTTTCTTTACTACCTAGATCTGTTGCGGTGTTTCCTGTCATAAGTATTGCCTTGACTTGGTATTTTAGCCAGCCATGCCTGTTTTGAAGCATTTTTTTGTTCTCATATATGAATTGTCTGATGAAGAAGCTAGAAAAATGGTTATTTCTTTTTTTTTGAGAGGTTTTTGCTATAGGCCATGTGCACTCGCCAGAAAGAGACAGAGAGACAGAAAGTGAGAAATCACCCCCCGGGGGGATGCCATGCCACCATCCCTTCTCCTCCATTCTCCTCTCAGGATCTTGGGCACGCACACACGCACCTAGCATGAGTTTAAGCCACCGGGTCCGAGACTTGAACTGCAGTCTACTACATGGGAGTCCAGCAACATAGCCATTATGCCAACTGCTGGTCCGAGAAATGATTATTTCTTAACCTATATCCTCTGAATGTTCTTGTTACCCCTTTCAGGTCTTATAGTTAGTTTTTCCTTCTAAGCTTGAGGTCTTGGATCATTGTAACTGGTCACTGTTCCCTTTGCTGTTTGTCAGTCAGATTCTTTTTTTTTTTTTTTTTTTTTTTTTTTTTTTTTTTTTTTTTTGAGAGGATTTTGCTATAGGACACGTGTGCTTGCCAGAGAGACAGAGAGAGACAGAAAGTGAGAAATCACTCCCAGGGGGATGGGCACGCCGCAGTCCCTTCTCCTCCATTCTCCTCTGGGGATCTTGGGCACGCACGCACACATGCCTGGCATGAGTTTAAGCCACCAGGTCTGGGACTTGAACCGCTGTTGACTACATGAGAGTCCAGCAACATAGCCATTACGCCAACTGCTGGTCCCACATCAGATTCTTAAGTTAGGAATTGTTGGAGAACAAATTTTCTGGTTATATGGTTATATCATAACTCAGCAGCTATTCTGGTTTTCAGTGGAGAGAAAAAAATATGTAATCAGAAGCCTTTGGGGATGATCCTGTTATTTGAACTGTTCCTGTCAACTTAAGGTGGTTCACAACTAGTTGGGAAAGTGCTAAGTAGCAGACTGAGGGTGGAAAAAACTTCTGAACAGCTTGGATGCACCTGCCTGAGTTGTTTTGGAGCTTTTAACAGTTGTATGCTGATATTTGTTTCTTACCTACTATAGCTGTCAAGTTTCCACTTGACATGGCCAGCTCCTCGGACAGTGAAGATGACAGTTTCATGGCTGTGGACCAAGAAGAAACTGTGCTGGAAGGGACAATGGAGCAAGATGAGGAGCCCCACCCAGTCCCAGAAGTTGAGGAGACTAGACATAATAGGTCCATGTCAGAGCTGCCAGAAGAGGTGTTGGAGTATATCCTGTCCTTTCTCTCACCATATCAGGAACACAAAACTGCAGCCCTTGTCTGTAAACAGTGGTATCGACTTATCAAAGGTACTGTGAAAGGGGGAAAGTTTCATTTATTTATTTCAAATTTTATTGACTGATTTATTTTTATACTCCCAATTTCATTTTCTCTTTTCTCTTGAATGTATTATGGTTATAAATTTAGTATTACCTAATTAATACTTATTTTTCTTTTCTTCTCATCCTGGTTAGTTTTATGAACAGTTGAATACTGTAGTTTTTAATCTCACTTGCAGTTTTAAAATGAGGATTATTTTTTAGTTTCATATTAGTGTTGATCTACTACATTGTATTGTCTTTAAACAGGCAAAGTGTAGGGATGGATATGGGACTTTAAGTACTTTAAGTTAACTTAAATATGTTCTTAGCCACATATAAGCACCACTGCAACTCCCTCACAGTCTCACAACAAACTATAGGACATACCATATTTGGATCAGCTAGGTGGCATAGTAGTTGAGATGACTAGGCTGGATCCCACATGACTGACTATGCAGTTTGTGTCCCAGACCCAGTAGCTGGATGTATGTGTGTGCGTGCCCAAAATCCTAGAGGAAAATGGAGGAGAGGGGATTGTGGCATGGTCATCCCCCCTGGGTGATGCTTTCACACTTTCTGTCTCTCTTTCTCTAGCAAGTGCACATGCCCTGTAGCAAATTAGCGTAATGGCTATGTCGCTGGACTCCCACGTAGTCAACCGCGGTTCGTGTCCTGGACCTGGTGGCTTAAAACTCACGCCGGGTGCGTGTGCGTGTGTGCCCAAGATCCCGAGAGGAGAATGGAGGAGAAGGGATTGCGGCGTGACCATCCCCCCTGGCGGATGATTTCTCGCTTTCTGTCTCTATGTCTCTCTCTGTCTGTCTGGCGAGCGCACGCGCCCTATAGCGAAAATCTCTCCCAAAAATACCCCAAAAAACAAACAAAATAAACAAATAACTATATAAATGAAGAGCTGGTCCATGTTCATGCATAGGAAGATTCAGTATTGTCAATGTCAGTATGTATGTATGTGTATATATGTATATTTTTTCCACACATATATATGTATGTATACATACATACATATAATTATTATTACTGTTCTTTTAAGAGAGGGAGGAACCCTAACCTAGTACTTACAGTGTTAGATCTTCTGGCAGAAGTAAGATAGTTTAAAAATATTTTTTAAAAATTTTAAGAGACTTATTTTTTTAGAGCAATTTTAGATTCACAGCAAAATTGGGGTAGAATACATAGATTTCTTGTAGACTCCTACTCTATACGTGCATAGCCTCATCCATTATCAGCATCCCCCACCAGAGTGGTACATGTATCACACGGATGAGCCTGCAGTTTTAATTAGGGCTCACTCTTGGTGTCGTCCATTCTGTGGGTTTGGACAAACATATAATGGTGTGTATCCCCATCATGATATCATACAGAGTAGCTTCACTGTCCTCAAAATCCTCTGTGCTCTGCCTGTCCATCCTTCGCCCCTTTTATCTCCTGGCAACCACTCATCTTTTTACTGTCTCTAGTTTTGTCTTTTGCATAATGTCACAGAAGTGGAATTAGATAGTATGTAGCTTTTCAGATTGGTTTCTTTCACTTAGTCCTGTTCATTATGTTTCCTCCCTGTCTATTCATGATCTGTTAGCTTATTTCATGTTAGTGATGAGTAATGTTCTGTTGTCTGTACGAACCACAGTTTGTATCCACTCACCTACTGAAGGACATCTTGGTTGCTTCTCAGTTTTGGTGGTTATGAATAGAGCTGTTGTAAGGATTCATGTGCATGTTTTTGAGTGAATATTCATTTTTATTTTTAGCTCCTTGGGGTACATACCAATGCATACGATTGGTGGATCATATGGAACAAGTATGTTTGGTTTTGTAAGAACAAACCAAACTGCATTCCCAATAGAGTTCCCGTTGCTTTACATCTTTATCAGACTTTGTAGTGGTCAGTGTTTTGGATTTTTACTATCCTAATAGGTGTGTGATAGAATCTCACTGATGTAAACATTTGTCATTCATATGTTTTCTTTGGTGAGGAGTCTGCTTAAGGTTTTTGGCCTATTTTTAAATCAATTTGTTTGTTTCCTTACTGATGAGTTTTAAGAGTTGTTTGTGGATTTTAGAAAACAGTTCTTTATCAGATATGTCTTTTCCAAATATTTTCTTCCAGTCAGGCTTATCTTTTCATTATCTTAACGATATTTCACAGAGCAGAACATTTTAATTTTAATTAAGACCAGCCCATTGGCTCTTTCTTTCATGGTATATCCAAGAACTCAAGCCCAAATCCAAGGTCACCTACATTTTCTCCTATGTTACCATTGAGGAATTTAATAATTTTGCATTTTACACTTAGGTCTGTGATCCACTTTGAGTTAATTTTGTGAAGGGCGTCTAGATCCATATTTTTATATGTATATATTCAATTGTTTCTGCACTATTTGTTGAAAAAGGCTGTTTTTTTCCTCTGTTGTATTGCCATTCTTTTTTATCAAAATCAGTGCACTGGGACCAGCAGTTAGTGTAATGGCTATGTCGCTGAACTCCCATGTAGTCGACCACGGTTCGAGTCCCGGACCGGGTGGCTTAAACTCACGCCGGGCGCATGTGTGTGCGTGCCCAAGATCCCAAGAGGAAAATGGAGGAGAAGGGATTGCGGTGTGGCCATCCCCTCTGGGGGGTGATTTCTTGCTTTCTGTCTCTCTGTCTCTGTGTCTCTGGCAAGCGCACACGCCCTATAACAAAACCTCTCTCAAAAAAAAAAAAAAAATCAGTGCACTATATCCCTGTGGGTCTATTTCTGAGGCTCTCTTTTCTGCTCTATTTTTTTTTTTTTATTAATATTGCACGGTCTTGGGACCAGCAGTTGGCAAAATGGCTGTGTCACTGGATTCCCATGTAGTTAATCGCGGTTCAAGTCCCAGACCTGGTCGTTTAAACTCATGCTGGGTGCGTGTGCGTGCGTAACCAAGATCCTGAGAGGAGAATAAAGGAGAAGGGATTGCGGTGTGGCTATCCCCCCCGGGGGGTGATTTCTCACTTTCTGTCTCTCTGTCTCTCTCTGTCTTCTGGCAAGTGCGCATTCCCTATAGCAAAACCCTCTCCAAAAAAAAAAAAAAAAATGTATATATTGCACGGTCTTGATTATCATAGCTATTTTTTTAAAAGGAATTATTTTTTATTTAACTTTATTTATTTATTTATTTTAATTTCACCATAGAAGGACAGAGTGAGAGGGACATAGTGAGAGAGAAAGAGATGAAAAGTGAGAAGGCAAGCCGCTAGGTCCAGGACTTGACCCATTGTCAGCCACGTAGGAGTCCAGTGCCCTTAACCAGTATACCACCTGCTGGCCCCAATTGCCATAGCTTTATAATGAATCTTTTTTTTTGAGAGGTTTTCACTATAGGGCGCGTGCGCTTGCCAGACAGACAGAGACAGACAGAGAGATAGAAAGCGAGAAATCACCCCCCAGGGGGTATGGCCACGCTGCAATCCCTTCTCCTCCATTCTCCTCTCGGGATCTTGGGCACAAACCCACATGTGCCCGGCGTGAGTTTTAAGCCACCGGGTCCAGGACGCGAACCGCGGTCGACTACGTGGGAGTCCAGCGACATAGCCATTACGCTAACTGCTGGTTCTCTGAGATTTGTCTTTCTATGTACAATACTGAACCTCTGGACTTTAGGACCATTCCAGTAGTATTATGTTTTAAATTTCAAATCCCTCTTGTTCATTGTTGGTATATACGAAGTGATTGACTTTTTTTTTTTTTTTTTTTTTTTTTTTAATTTGACCAGAGAGGGACAGAGCGAGAGTGAGAAGAAGAGAGAGAGAAAGTGTGAAAGCAAGCCACCAGGTCTGAGACTCAAACCGTAGTCAGCTATGTAGGAGTCTAGCACCCTTAACCACCATGTCACCTGCTGGCCCTGATGGCCCTGAAGTGATTGACTTTTACATATTTACCTTTTATCCTGCAACCTTGCTATAATCACTTGTCAGTTCTCTCAGCTATGCAATATATCTGCCTTTAACTTATTACTGCCTCAGCATTTGCAAATCTGTAATACTCATTTCATCAGTGTGTTCCTGGCAGTGTTACTCACTAAAAATAATCATGTCAGGGCCAGCTCCATAGTGCAGTGGTCAGGTGCTGTACAGAGGAAAGTCAGATACTACAAGGCCAGCTGGAGTTTGAATCCAGCCTCATCAGCCTCACACCAGGTGCACAGCCATGCCCAGGGTCCTGACAAAGTGGAGCACTGGAAAAAAAGGATTGTGGTATGATCAGACTCTAGGAGAGGTGTCTTCTCTCTCACACAAATGTCCCTTCTGTCATAAATAAATAAGGCTATGCTTTTAGAAAACATAACCGTTCCTGGAGCCAGCAGATTGCATGATGGCTAAGGTTGCTGGATCCCACGTGGCTGACTGCATGGTCTGAGTCCTGGAACCAGCAACTTGGAGAACACACTGGGCGCATGTGCCTGTGTGCCCAAAATTCTGAGAGGAGAATGGAGAGAGGATTGCAGCATGGCCATCCTCCATAGGGAATGATTTCTCAATTTCTTTCTTTCTCTGGAAAGCACATGCACTATGTAATAGGCTAAAAAAACCCCAGTACATATGTATGTGTGCATGCATACATACATACATATTTATGCACACATTTTATACACATATGTGTGTCTATACACATAAAAGCATATATATATAAGTATAATATATGATATATATTTAATATATACATACACACATTTTTTAAAAAGAATTATTTACCTTTTTTTTTGGAGAGTTTCTTTTTTGTTGTTGTTATAGGGCACATGCGTTCGCCAGAAAAACAGAGAGAGAGACAGAGGGACAGAAAGTGAGAAATCACCCCCTAGGGGGAATGGCCACACCACAATCCCTTCTCCATTCTTCTCTTGAGATCTTGGGCATGCACACACACACGCCCGGCGTGAGTTTAAGCCACCAGGTCCAGGACTCGAACTGTGGTCGACTACATGGAAGTCCAGTGACATAGCCATTATGCCAACTGCTGGTCCCAAGAATGATTTACTTTTATTTATTTATTCATTTATTTTAATTTGAGAGACATACACTGAGAGAGAGAGAAAGCAAGAAAGCCGCCAAGTCTGGAACTTGAATCATTGTCAGCCGGTCACCAAGTCTGGAACTTGAATCATTGTCAGCCGTATGGGAGTATCCAGCACCTTCACCATACCACCTGCTGGTTCACCCTCCCCCCCACGTTTTAATGGTAGAGGACACATGCACATGCATGAGGAGAGAAAGCAACTCCCAACCCCCCAAAGGGGCCTGGTCATGTTGTAATCCTTTTGCTTTTAATTCTCCATCCTATCAGGATCCCGAGCATGGACATGCAAGCCTCGCATGTTTTTGTTTGTTTGTTTTTAAGAGAGATTTTTGCTATAGGGTGCATGCACTTGTCAGAGACAGAGAGAGACAAAAAGTGATCACTTCCCTGGGGGATGGCTATACCACAGTCCTTTCTCCTCCATTCTCCTCTTGGGATTTTGGGCATGTATGTACACACACCTGGCATGAGTTTTAAGTCGCTGGAAACACTTGAACTGCGGTTGGCCATGAGGAAGTCCAGTGACATAACCATTACACTGTCTGCTGGTCGCAAGCCCCGTGTGTTTTTCAAGCCAATGGGACTGAGACTTGACTCTCGGTCAACCATGTGGGATTCAGTTTCCTTTGCATAGTGCTTAACCACTGTGCAACAGGGCTGGCCCAGTATTCTAATTTTTCTTCTTCTTCTTTTATTTTTCACGATTTATTTTTTTAACTAACTTTCCTTCCTTCCTTCCTTCCTTCCTTCCTTCCTTCCTTCTTTCCCTCCTTCCTTCCTTCCTTCCTTCCTTCCTTCCTTCCTTCCTTCCTTCCTTCCTTCCTTCCTTTCTTTTCTTTCTTTCTTTCTTTCTTTCTTTCTTTCTTTCTTTCTTTCTTTCTTTCTTTCTTTCTTTCTTTCTTTCTTTCTTTCAATTTGACCAGAAAGGGACAGAGTAAGAGAGAGAGAAAGGAAAGTGAGAAAGCAAGCCACCAGATCCAGAACTCAAACCGCAGTTGGCCATGTAGTAGTCCAGTGTCCTCAACTACTACACCACCTGCTGGCCCCTCTAATTCTTCTTAATTGTGAGTTCAGTCATGAGAAATTTGTCATAGTATAGGGATAGTAATCATCATTGGAAAATATGTGTAAGTACTGTGATCCTGCCTAAAGATCCAGTAAGGTGGCATAAATTCAGGAATGATCTATTCTTTGGAAGTGTAACATAATTGGTTGTACTCATCATTCAGAATTTTGCTCTATTGAAGTTACTCATTGAAATGAATATGTTAGAAAAATACTAGGTTATGGGAAAAGTCATGATGCATTTTTAAAAATTTAACTTTATTTTTTAATTTTAATTTGACCAGAGAGGAAGAGAGAGAGGGAGAGAGCGCGCGAGCGAAATCAAGCCAGCAGGTCCGAGACTCGAACCATGGTCAGCCATGTGGGAGTCCAGCACCCTTAACCACTATGCCACCTGCTGGCCTATAACACATTTTTGCATAGAAAAACATATAAAAATATGTCATGACTTTTCTGATGACCCAGTAAATTATTTCAGATACATGAAGTGCTCCTGCTTTAAAAAATAGACTTTTTTAAAAAGTGTTTTTTTAGAGATGTATTTAATTTATTATTTATTTTTAATTTGCTATAAGGCATATGGGCTCACCAGATAGAAACAGAGAGAGAGAAAGAAAGTGAGAAAGCAAGCCTCCAGGTCTGAGTCTCGAACCTTGGTCAGCTATGTGGGAGTCCAGTGTCTTAACCACCATGCCACCTGATGTCCCCTAGACTTTATTTATTTATTTTTAAATTATTTAATTGCTTCATCATCATTATTATTATAAAGCAGTTTTTTAAAAAGAATTATTTCATTTAACTTTATTTATTTATTTTTAACTTGACCAGGGGTGGGGAGGTAGGGGCGGAGAAAGTGAGAAAGCAAGCCACCGGAGCCAGGACTCAAACTGCAGTTGATCATGTAGGAATTTGGCACCCTAAATCACACGCCAGCTGCTGGCCCCTTTATTATTATTATTATCATTATTCAGTTTGACCTGAGAGAGATGGAGGGACAGAGAACAAGCCACTAGGTCTGGGACTTGAACCACAGTTAGCCATGTGGGGGTCCAGTGCCTTAGCCACTATACCACCTGTGGGCCTCTAGATTTTATTTTCAAAAGTAGTTGTAGATTTACAACTATGCAATTGAGCAGAAGGAACAGAGATTTCCCACAGTCCCCTGTTCTTACATACATATCCTCCCTTGTTATCAATATTATCAATATAGCCCAACAGAGTGATACATTTGTTGTAATTGTGGAACCCACACTGACACGTGGTCACCACCCAAAGTTTACATTCTTTTTTTTTTTTTTTTTGGTCTTAATTTACCAGAGGGCACACGTGCTTGCCAAAGAGGGAGGGAGGGAAAGAAAGAAAATATCCCCTTGCCACATGTGGCATGATCATGCTGTAATCACTTCTCCATTTCTTCCTCCTTTCAGGATTTGGAGCACACACACACACGCATCTGTTGTGTTTTTTAAGCCGCCTGATCTGAAACTCAAACCACACAGTTGAGCATGTGTTATCCAGACACTGAACCACAAGGCTATGGTCTGGCTGGTGGTATGCATTCTTTGAGTCTGGAGAAATGTACTAGATCCACCACTGTAATAACAATTCACTTTTTTAAAAGCTTTTCTTATTTTTGAACCCATCATTTTACAATCCATTGAAAGGTAATTATTATCTCTTTCTTCAAGA
Organism: Tupaia tana; assembly: GCA_026018925.1. NCBI lineage: Eukaryota > Metazoa > Chordata > Mammalia > Scandentia > Tupaiidae > Tupaia > Tupaia tana. The sequence goes on along the minus strand of JAKSZU010000007.1, from coordinate 85,894,220 downwards.
GGGAGAACGCTTGGGACCAGCAGATAGCGTGGTGGTTAATGGTGCTGGACTTCCACAGGGCTGACTGCAGTTCAAGTCCTGGACCTGGCGGTTTGCTTTCTTACTTTTCCTCTCTCCCTCCCTAATCAAATTAAAATAAATAAACTTAAATAAAATAACTTTAAAAAAATAAAGGGAGGGAGAACACTTGATCGCCATGTCTACTAGAGATCCATAATGAACACAGCTTTTATTCTAGACACTACTCTTTCTCGAGGCTAAATGATTTTTCAGCCCTTTCGCTTTGGAGTAAAACTGCTAGTAATCTGGATGTGTTGCCTTGTAATACACTATAAATGAAACTGGAGTTATAGTACGAGCTAATTTTGTAACTGCAGGCAAGTCACTTAACCTCTCAGAACCTTGTAAAATGAAATGATTAGACCTTCCAGTTTTGAAATTCTGATTCTGTTGCCTTTCTTTGAAAATCAAAGGAATTTGGGGAACCATCAGTTAGCGTAATGGCTATGTCGCTGGACTCCCACATAGTCAACCGCAGTTCGGGTCCCAGACCTGGGGGCTTAAAACTCACGCCGGGCGCGTGTGCGTGTGTGCCCAAGATCCCGAGAGGAAAATGGAGGAGAAGGGATTGCGGCGTGACCATCCCCCCTGGGGGTGATTTTTTGCTTTCTGTTGCTATGTCTCTCTCTGTCTGTCTGGCGAGCGCACGTGCCCTATAGCGAAAACCTCTCCAAAAAAAAAAAGGGAATTTGGAGTTTCTCAAAGAAACTTTATATATATATATATGTATGTGTGTGTGTGTGTGTGTGTGTGTGTGTGTGTGTATTTTAAGAATTATTGGGGGGGGGCAGCAATTAGCGTAATGGCTATGTCGCTGGACTCCCACGTAGTCGACCGCGGTTCAAGTCCCAGACCCGGTGACTTAAACTCATGCCGGGCGCATGTGTGTGCGTGCCCAAGATCCCAAGGAGAATGGAGGAGAAGGGATTGTGGCATGGCCATCCCCCCGGGGGGTGATTTCTCGCTTTCTGTCTCTCTGTCTCTCTCTGTCTGTCTGTCTGGCGAGTGCACGTGCCCCATGGCAAAAAAAAAAAAAAAAAAAAGAAAAAAAAAAAGATTATTGGGGCTGATAGGTGGCTTGGTTGTTAAGGGTGCTGGACTCCCACATGACCAACTGCAGTTCGAGTCCCAGACCTGGCGGCTTTTTCTCTCTCTCTCTCTGTCTCTGTCTCTCTCTCTCATACACACACACACTGTCCTTCCCTGGTCAAATTGAAGTAAATAAATGAATGAATGAATGAATAAATAAAGTTAAATAAAATAATTTTAAAAAGAATTATTTATTTTATTTTTATTTATTATTACTCAATTTGATCAGAGAGTAACACAGAGAGAGAGAGGGAGGGTGAGAAATCAAGCCACCAGGTCTGGGATTTGAACCATAGTTGTCCATGTGGGAGTCCAGCACCTTAACCAACACGCCACTTGCTGGCCCCAGAAATTTATATCTTTTTAAAAGTGATAAAACAGTTCATGCTGGGACCAGCAGGTAGCATGGTGATTAAGGTGCTGGACATTCCCACATGGCCAATCACGGTTCAAGTCCCGGACCTGATGGCTTCTTTTCTCACTTTCTCTCTTTCTCTCTCTCTCTCTCTCTCTCTTTCTCTCTCTCTCCCTCCCCCCCCCCCCCTTTCCTCCCTGTGTGTGTGTGTCTCTCTCTGGTCAAATTAAAAAAATAAATGAATGAATGAATAAAATTAAATAATTTAAAAAAAAAAAAAAACAGTTCATGCTGGACAAGCCAGTGGCATGGTGGTTAAGGTGGCTAGACTCCACATGGCCAACTGTGCAGTTCAAGTCCTGGACCTAGCAACTTGAAAGGCATGCTGAGCATGTGTGCATGTATGTCCAAAATCTCGAGAGGAGAATGAAGGATTGTGACGTGTCCTTCCTTCCTTGGGAGGGCTTTCTTCCTCTCTCCCCGTCTCTGTTTCTCCTGCGAGCACATGCGACCTACAATAAAACACACACACACACACACACACACACACACACACAGTTAAACATTCCATATGATTCAACAGTCACATCCTAAGTATTTATGCAAGGAAAAAAAAACAAAAACATTTTGTGGGACCAGCAGGTGGCGTGGTGGTGAAGGCGCTGGACATTCCCACATGGCTGACCACGGTTCGAGTCTCGGACCTATTGTCTTGCTTTCTCACTTTCTCTCTCTCTCTCTGTCTCTCTCTGGTCAAATTAAAATAAATGAATAAATAAAATTAAAAATAAATAATTATTTAAAAACAAAAAAATTTTTGTTTTGCCTAGATACTGCAGTGTAGGCAGTGGGGTGTTGTTGCACAAAGCTCCAACACCTCATGGGAGGCCTAGTTTTAGATTCTGGACCATTTTGAACAGGCCAAGTGTGATGGTGCACGCCTGTGATCCTGGCTAGCTGAGTGGCTGAGACAAAGGGCTGCAGAGGTGAGACTATTGAGAATACCTCTCTGTCTCTCTCTGATATTTAAAAGAACAACAAAAAGAAGAAAAAACCCAATAAACTGTTAGTAGACACAGCTTTAACAATTGGATTTGCAATTCAAGTTAGGCATCCAGGCTAAGGCATTTGTTCTTCTTGCCTTTAGGTGTAGCCCATCAGTGTTACCATGGTTTCATGAAGGCCATCCAGGAAGGAAACATTCAGTGGGAAAGCAGAACTTACCCTTATCCTGGAACTCCAATCACTCAGCGGTTCTCACACAGTGAGTATTTGCTGTGAATGCAGATCCCACCCTACCTGTGCACACGTTTCCAGAAACTACTTGGATGCATGCATTTCATCTGACTTTTTAAGGAAGAGGATTTAAAATGATAGTTTATATTACCTTTATAACCAGAATTAGGGAACAGTATGAGCTTTGTAGGTATTGTAGGTGCTTTGTTAGTAATTTTATGTTCTGCTTTTTGGGTGGGTCCTTTTCTACTCCAAAGAGGTCAAGGCTTTATGCTTAGAATTTTAAACATCCAGGGACCAGCAGATGACATAATGGTTACATTGCTGGACTCTCACGTAGTCGACTGTGGTTCGAGTCCTGGACCCAGTGGCTTAAAACTATACCGGGTACATGTGCATGCATGCCCAAAATCCTGAGAGGAGAATGGAGGAGGGGGGATTGAAATGTAGCCATCCCCCTCTGGGGGGTGATTTCTCACTTACTGTCTTTCTGGTGAGTGCATGTGCCCTGTGGCAAAAATCTCTCTCTCAAAACAAAACAAAACAAAGCAAAGCAAAAAGGATTTTAAACATCTGACATTATGAAAGGAGGAAAAAAAGGAAAGACAGCTATGAGGGTATTTCTGAATTCTTGCTGAGAGAATAGCCGGAGTTTGGTACTAAGGGTTACATTGGCTGCTTGGTTTAACATAGTATTTGTTCAACACACACAGAATTTGACTGGAGTCACAGAGAAATTTTGCATTTGAAAGGTATTAATTGTGAAGTTACAAATTTAAATAAGTAGCAAAATTATAAGTAAAGCTTTCTGGCAAATAGAAATAGTTTTGTTTTTAAAAATTACTTTAGAATCGACTCTCTGTTTTCATTGAGTTTTATAGACACTTATTTTGTTAGTTCCTAACGAAGGTAGGGTATATCTTAGGCCTGAAAGTGTATTTTTTACTGGTTCTTCCCTAAAGAAAGCTCATTGGGAATAGGCAGGAAGAGAGTAGGAGTGGAGAACAGAGGGAGCTCTTACTTAGAAATCCTCCGTAGTTATGACTTTAATTGTGCTACTTCCGTTTTCAAAATCTGAGTGCCTGTACATTGCCTAAAAGATAACGTCTAAATTTAGTCTTATTTTCAATGCTCTCCTTATTTTGACCTATTCCTAAATTTACTACTTCATCTCCCAACTTTTCCCAAGAGTTCTCCTTTTAAGCAAGCAATGACTTAACCTTTGCCAGACTTAATTCTCCCTTCCTGGGAATATTCCTATCCACTTAGTTGAATCTTGCCTGTCCTTGACAACCCGATTGAAATTCTAACTTTTTCATGAAAGCTTTTCTCAACTCAATCCCACAGAAAAAATTGTTCTATTCTGAACTTAACATAGATATTGTTGTCCTGAATACTAATTTACTAATTTGATACTTTCACTATTGACTTATGTGCCTTTTTTTTTTTTAGAGAGAGAGAGAGATTTTTGCCTTTTTTTTTTTTTTTAAAGAGAGATTTTTGCTATAGGGTGTGTGTGTGTACTTGCTGGAGAGAGACAGAGCAAGAAATCATCCCCCCAGGAGGCTTGGCCATACTGCAGTCCTTTCTCCTCCATTCTCTTCTCGGGCATTTTGGGCATGCATGCACATGTGCCTGGCATGAGTTTTAAGCCTCTGGGTCCGGAACTTGAACCGTAGTTGACTACATGGGAGTTCAGTGACATAACTGTTATGCCATCTGCTGGTCCCAAGCTTTCTTTTTTTAAGAGAGATTTTTGTTATAGAGACAAAGGGAGAGACAGAAAGATAGAAAGTGAAAAATCAGCCCCCATGGGGGATGGCCATATTGCAGTCCCTTCTCCATTCTCCTCTTGGGATTTTGGGCATGAACATGCATGCATCTGGTATGATTTTCAAGCCTCTAGGTCTGAGACTCAGATCACAGCCGCCGACCATGTGGGAGTCCAGTGACATAACCATTATTCCATCTGCTGGTCCCTGGGTTATGTGCCATATTTATTTATTTATTTATTTATTTATTTATTTATTTATTTATATTTTACTTTAGAGATTTTTGCCTGAGGGTGCTTGCGCTTGCCAGAGAGAGAGAGAGAGAGACAGACACAGACAGACAGACAGACAGAGACAGTAAGAGGGAATGTGAGAAATCACTCTCCCTGCCCCAAGAGGGGATGGCCATACCACAATCCCTTCTCCTCCATTCTTCTCCCTGGATCTTGGGCATGCGTGCAGTGTGCTTTTCAAGCCACCAGGTCTAGGACTCAAACTGTGGTCAGCCATGTGGGAGTCCAGCAATGTAACTGCTGCACCGTCTGCTGGTCCTGCCTACTTAATTTTTTTAATTGCCAGAGGGTACGTGCTTGTCAGAGAGAAATAGACAGGGTAGGGGGTCAGTGGAGGGGTAAGTACCCTCTCAATGGTGTATGGTCATACTTCAATCCCTTCTCTATTTCTTCATTCTGTCAGGATTTGGAGCATGCACACACATGTTTTTGGTGTATTTTTCAAGGCACAGCAGCCAGGATTCAAACCGTGTTTAGCCATGTGGGATCCAGCTTCCACAGGCAGGCTATGGGCCCAGCCCATGTATGTATCTTCTTAAAACACACACACACACACACACACCCTCTAGTTTGAACTCTTGGTAAAGTAAGGAGCGTATATTGGTTATCTATGCTGTGTAAAAAGTTACTTCAAAGGTTATTTATCTTAAAACAACATTTATTATCTCACAAAGTTCCTGAGGATTGGGAATTTGAGAGTGGCTTAGCATGGAAGTTTGCCTCGGGGGATCTCATGAGGTTGCAGTCAGTTTGTCAGCCTGTCAGGGCCGCGGTCACCTGAAGGCTTACGTGGGGGGATCTGCTCATGTAAGTAACTGTTGAGGGGCGGCCTCAGTTTCTTACTGCCGAGGGCCTCCATAGAGCTGCTCACAGCTAAGCAGCTATCTTCTCAGAGAACGGATCATCTGAGAGCGGGATCGAGATGTTGGGGTGGAAGCAACCTTACTGCAGAAGTGAACTTTCCAGTTCTGCTCTATTCTGTTGGTCACACAGGACTGACCAAGGGTGTGAACAGGTGAAGATCACTGGTCACCTTAGAGACTGCTTACCCAGACCATATGTTTTCTTGTGTTGAGTTCAGTAAATAATCCTAACCCCTCCTCATGCTTGAGTTGGATCTAAATAGGTCAGAGGGCTGGCCAAGTGTTGCTGAGTGTTGCATTCTCTCAGGGAGCTATTTTTACTTTGGCTGTTGTAAACTGCCTAGGGCAGTGGGTCTCAGTGTATGACTCCTGGACTTCTGGGAAGGGGGCGCTTCCATGAGACATTTTCAGAGATGGTCTGAAGTCAGAACCAGCTATGTTTGTTTTAACCTGAGTGTGTGACTGTGAACATGGATTAGTTCAACGCCACTGCCTTGATGCATGCTAAGACTTTGGCAGTTTTACTCACCATTACTTTTGTACAGTGTATTGTTTTTACTACTTAAAAATAGTTACAATAGTAACAATATTGTTACTACTTAAAAATAGTTCTGAAATGGTCTCAGCTGTTCTCAAGAGTACACAGACCACACTTGGAGAAGCACTGGAATAGACTCTAAACAAACCCTTGCTTAGAATGTTTTATGAAATTATAGGAGGTCCATAATTATTGTTGAAGAGGTGATAACTTCACTTACCTAGATAACTGGAATAAGAGGTAGAGTGAAGGTTTCTGAGGAGACCTATTTGAAACAAGTACTTTTTTTTTTTTTTTTTTTTCTTTTTTTGGAGAAGTTTTTGCTATAGGGCGCATGCACTTGCCAGAAAGACAGAGACAGGTAGACAGAAAGTGAGAAATCACCCCCCGGGGGGATGGCTACACTGTGATCTCTTCTCCTCCATTCTCCTCTCGGGATCTTGTGCACGCATACACACACTCCCAGTGTGATTTTAAGCCACCAGGTTTGGAACTTCAACTGGGGTCAACTACATGGGAGTCCAGCAAATTAGCCATTATGCCATCTTTGGTCCCAACTAGCTCTTTTTCATAAATAAAATTTTATTAGCATTGTTGTGTGATTTTAACAATATGGACAACTTCATGTATTTGAGTGTCATCCTTGTACAGGGACCATGCCAATCTCTGTATTATTCCAGTTTTAGTATGTATGTGTTGCTAAACTGAGCAGTTAACTAGCTCTTGAAAATTGTATTACCATAAAATACAGGCAGTTGTTTAAAGGGGAAATGAAAAGGAATAATATAATGAGTAAGCCCATAGGAGTTCAGAGGTCAGTGGGTTTGGATACTTGTTTTTGTTTAAAAAAAAAAAAAAATTTTTTTTCAGTCTACACTTGAAATTTTAAAAAAAGGTGCCATAGATGATAAAAAAAAAAAAGGACTCTATCTCATTGTTTCAGTCAGTCTCTTATTTTTTGTCTTGTCTCTGTTTTCTTGCATCTGCATACTATGTAACTGGCAAACTGAAGAGGCTAAGGACAGTTTTCAAAATAGGTTGAAAACAAGGAATTCCTTGGCTGGCAAGCCGCCAGCTCTGAGACTCAACCAGGGTGGGTCACGTGAAAGTCCAGTGACTTAACCAGCACACCACCTGTTGGCCCCAATAATTCTTAAAAAATAGATAATAGTAATGAAAGGGCAGGTGAGGGCCTGCAGGTGGTGTGGAGGTTAAGGTGCTGGATCCTACTGGTCGACTGTGCAGTTTGAGTCCTTGACCCGGTGTTTTTTTGGGAGAGGTTTTTGCTATAGGGCGCGTGTGCTCACTAGAAAGACAGAGAGAGACAGAAAGCGAAAAATCACCCCCCCCAGGGGGATTGGCCACACCACAATCCCTTCTCCTTCATTCTCCTCTTGAGATCTGGGGCACTCATGCACACGCACCTGGCATGAGTTTAAGTCGCCAGGTCCGGGACTTGAACCGCGGTAGACTACGTGGGAGTCTAGCGATATAGCCATTACGCTAACTGCTGGTCCCCACCTGGTGTTTTAAAAATCATACCAGGTGGGGCCAGCAGGTGGTGTGGTGGTTAAGGGTGCTGGACTCCCACATGGCCTACAATGGTTCAAGTCCTGAGCCTGGCGGCTTGCTTTCTCACTTTCCTTCTCTCTCTCTCTCGCTCACTCTGTCCTTCTCTGGTCAAATTTAAATAAATTAATTAATAAATAAGCAAATAAAGTTAAATAAAATAATTCTTTTTTTAAAATCATGCCAGGTGTGTGTGCATGCATGCCCAAGATCCCCAGAGAATGGCGGAGGAGGGATTGTGGCATGGGTGTCCCCCATGGGGCGTGATTTCTCTCTATCTGTCTTTTTCTGGTGAGCATACATATTCTATAGCAAAAACTTAAAAAATATATATATTAAAAAGCCTAGTTCTCCTAGGTTTTTGGTGAGTGCCTGCATGGCCAATCATGTAAGCCTTGATTAACATAGTATGTCCTTCTCAGATTGATGTAGGAGTAGGTTGACTCCCCAACACCATACCTTGAAGAAGTTTTTAGTGTTTGGGCTCCAAGTAGAGTCACGTAATTCCATTCACATCCTGACTGTGCTCCTGCAGGCCTAGACTGGATAACTACCCTTGCTTGTTCCATAGTTATGTAATTACAGACCTTATCAAATATGTTCTGGCTTGTAGATGTGAGTCACATGACAGCATAGACTTTTAAGCATGGGATAAATGCCGTAGGACCTTTCCCTGGAGACAAGTGGGCATACAAAAGAGAATGTAACATTTGGAATGGCAAAAGTTGCAGTGTATCATTCATTTGGTGATACTCCATGCACCATGGAAAACACGAAAGTACTGAAAGATCTTGTACTTGACTTGATTATAAGGTAGGAGACAAGGACTCAGAACTGTGAAGAACTGTTTGCTTGCTGTGCGTATTTAAGGAGGAGCCCCAAATCTGAGAGGGGTTGCCAGTAATGTTTACCAGTTCCCCAAAACACACCCAGAGGTCCAGCAGGGGAAGACTTGAGTTTACTTAACTTAGCATGCTCCACTGATCGGTCCCAGAATGGTCTGTTCTGCATGAACATAGGCTCATGTTATACGTGTTAGGGTCAGAGCGTGTATCTATCAGCTATAGGAGCAGCACACACTGCCCGTCTCCAAGGCAGGGGTCTGATTTCCACATACACTGTTTGAGTTGCCAAAGCTTGTCCATTAATTTAGTGCCTGTGAATGTGGTGTGCTGCTGTGGGAGAGAGGCATGTACCTCCAGAATGACCCTGAGCACAAGCTGAGTCCAGGAGTAAGGGGTAGTCACAAGGTGTTCGTGACGCCCAGCCAGACCAGCACCTGGTATCAGGGAGACAGCGAGGGGGGGGAGGAGCGCGGAGTGCTGAGCTTACCCTCAGCATGATTCAGTTGTGAATACTGACCTGACTGAATAGAGATTACTAGATACTGACGTAAGGTGTGTATCTCGCAATAATTCTTCATGGAGCAGTCAAGCCCATTTCAGAAAATTTGAAGAGATTTAGCAGTTGGAGTAAACATTCTGAATAGTCTTTTTCTTTTTCTTTTTCTTTTTTTTAATTCACTAAAGGGTACATGCACTTGCCAGAGAGCGAGAAAAAGAGAAAGTGAGAAAATATCATAACCCTGTGGAGGATGGTCACACTGCAGTGCCTTCTGCATTTTTTCTTTCAAGATTTTGGGCGTTCACATGCATGTGCCTGTGGTGTTTTTCAAGCTGCCAGGTCCCAGATTTGAACTATGCAGTAGGTCATGTGGGATCCAGCCACCTTAACCACCGCACCACTGACTAGCCCTCTCAATATTCTTTCTTTTATTATTTTTTAAAGACTTATTCATTTATTTAATTTTATCATCATTATTATTTGTTTTTATTTTTAGAGAGATTTTTGCTAAAGGCTGTGTACACTTGCCAGAGAGACAGAGAGAGAAAGAGAGACAGAAAGCGAGAAGTCACCCCTTGAGGGGATGGCCCACCACAGTCCCTTCTCCATTCACCTCTTGGGATTTTGGACATGCATGCACATGCGTCTTACTTGAGTTTTAAGCCCCTGGGTCCAAGACTCAAACTGCAGTTGACCATGTGGGAGTCCAGTGACATAATCACTTTGCCATCTGCTGGTCCCTTACCATTATTTTTTAATTTGACCACAGACAGAAAGAAAGAGAGAGAGAAAGAAAGTGAGAAAGCAAGCCACCAGATCTGGACTTAAACTGGTTGGCCATGTGGCAGTCCAACACCTTAACTACCACGCCACCTGCCGGCCCCTCAATATTATGTCTTAGCACAGTATTCATACTGTACTATGAACTGTATTTTTTGTAGCACATTCCAATAGTCTAGATGTTCTTTTTTTGGGAGAGGTTTTTGTTATAGGGAGTGTGCGCTTGCCAGAAAAACAGAGAGACAGAAAATGAGAAATCACCCCTGAGGGGGGGATGGCCACGCCGCAATCCCTTCTCCTCTCGGGATCTTATGCACGCACGCACACGTGCCTGCTGTGAGTTTAAGCCACAAGGTCAGGGATTTGAGCTGTGCTCGACTACATGGGAGTCCAGCGACATAGCCATTGTGCCAACTGCTGGTCCTGTAGTCTAGATGTTCTGAAAGGAGACTGTTTTGTTTGGGTAGAGAACTTGGGTAAAATGGACATTACTACTTGAACACTGGGAACTGCTCAAATTCTTGTTTGTTTTTTGTTTTTGTTTTTGTTTTTGTTTTTATTTTTATTTTTTGTCCCTAAAAAGCGAGCCCTATGACCTAGTGGTTGGGAGCTGAATCCCACATGGTCGATTACAGTTGAAATCCTGGCCCTGGAGGCTTGAGAAATGTGCTAGGCACATGTGTATGTGTGCTCAGAATCCTGACAGGGAGGAGAAGTAGAGAAGTCATTTTACATGATTGCACCCAACTGTGGGTGCTTCCTCCCTCTCTCTGTGTGTGCTCTGGTGTGGTGACAACTAAAAAAAAGATGGTTTGAGATGGTTGGTCCTCTTCCTCCCCCCGCCCCTAGTAATTTATAGGTATATTAAATCAAAATAAAACTACTAACAAAGTTTATTGGGATACTTAAAAAATAGGTGAGTATAGGGCCAGCCAGTGGCATGGATGTGTGAGATTAAGGAGCTGGATCCCACAGGGCCAACTCCTTGGTTCGCATTCCAGACCCAGTGGCTTGAAAATCAGACTGGCACATGTACATGCCTGCTTTCCCAAAATCCTGAGAGGAGACTGGAGGAGAAGGGATTATAGTGTGGCCATCCCCCAGCAAAGGATAGTTCTCGCTTTCCTCTTCTCTGTTTCTGTCTCTGATGAGTGCATGCACCCTATAGCGAAACTAAAAATAAATAATTGAGTATACTAGTGATGGTCATTTTCTCACTTCATTATCTCCGATTCCAAACGGAGCTGTCTAAATTGACCCCCTCTTCTCCCAGCTTTCTTGGTAATTGACTGTGGGTCATTGAAGATAGTTTTGTGTGAAACTTGCCATCTTGGTTGCATTAGCTTTGCATACTTTGGGTTGTGCCTTCCTCTTCCAGAAACCTTTGTTTGCTCAAAGAGAAGCAGGAAAATGCTGATTGCCCTATTTTAGTATAGAATAAAAATACATGTGGTAAATACCTCATGGGGCCCAGCTGTTGGCTGGGTTTTCAGTCCAAATAGAGAAGAATGTTTGCTACCTCTTGGAAAAATAAAGGCACTATGCCCATTTACTATACAAAGGGATCAGCTGCCCAGAGTTTATCTATGAGGAATAGGGAGGCATATATGAGTTCTTTATTCTTCTACTTATCTTATTAAATATTGTTATAATGGACACTGAGGTTTCAGAAGCCATAGGACATTGAGAATTTCTGTTCTGATGGTCTGAGCTCTTGATGGGGAAGAATGTTCTCTTATGCCCATCCCCAGTTAGTTTAGTTTGAAGTCCTCCCATTTGTTGGGTTGCTAGTTCAAGAAAGGTCTCAAGACTGAGATATTTGGAGTTGAGCTCTTTAGAGATTAAAATGAGGCTCCAGTAGTTGTCCTTTGTCTAACGAGGGCCTCTGACTTGCTCCTTTGTTGTTTGCAGTTCTTAGCAAATCAGGAACAATAGCAATGGAATTTCATAGACTTAGACGTTCTTGTTGAGTATGAATTTAAAAAAGGGATATAGCTATGGATTACAAGTTTGCTTTTCATTTTCATGAGGACATGTGCACTCCTCAGAGAAAGACAGAGAAAGCACCCCACAGTTGAACGTGGTCATGTGTCCATTCCTTCTCCTCCATTTCCCCATCCTGTTGGAATTTGGGGCAGGCTCACATGTGTGCCTTGCGTGTTCCTCAGGCCACTGGGGCAGAGATTGAACCTTGAGATTGACCATGTGGGATTCAGCTCCTTTATCCACGAGGCAACAGGACCAGCCCAGAAGTTATTTTTAAAGACAGACAGTAAAAGGTGTGAGACTTCTTAAATTGTTACATACTACTGTAGTATATTTAAGGATTTAGTGAATGTCCTGAGGATATAGTAGATATTTTACAGATGTGTTGACATCTCTGTTTTCTCTAAGTGCTTTAGTGTTTGGTAAATTTGAAAATGCTGTAGTTCCATTTCACAGTGTCAATGGTCGGATAATTTGGATTTACTCCTTCCGTTGACTGAGATTCCTGAATGTAAGTGACTAAACACACTGCTTTTACAAGCTTTTAAGCTTTTAATGTATTGAGTTTTGTGACTTGGCCTTCCTAGTGTAGATATTCCTTTTAAAAAAGATTGTATTTAGCTTTATTTACTTATTTATTTATTTTAATTTGACCAGAGAGGGACAGAGTAAGAGCGAGAGAAAGAGAGAGAGAGAGAAAGAGAGAGAAAGAGAGAGAAAGTGAGCTGCCACGTCTGGAACTCAAACCACAATCAGCCATGCCAGAGTCTAGCACCCTTAACCACCAAACTACCTGCCAGCCCTGCTATTCCTTTTAAGAGAGACTTTTGTTATAGGGCACATGAGCCCACTGGAGAAACAGAGAAAGTGAGAAATCACCCCAGAGGTGTTGTCCATGCCATAATCCCTTTTCTCCATTATTCTCTTGTAATTTTCAGCATGCATGTACACATACATGTCCAGCCTCTGAGTCTGAGATTTGAACTGTGATCGGCTATGTAGGAGTCCAACACCTTAACCACTATGCCACCTGCAGGCTCCGTGTAGAGATTTTTTTTTTTTTTGGAGAGGTTTTTGCTATAGGATACGTGCACTTGCCCGACAGACAGAGAGACAGAGAGATAGAAAGCGAGAAATCACCCCCTGGGGGATGGCCATGCCGCAATCCCTTTTCCTCCATTCTCCTCTTGGGATCTTGGGCATGCATGCACATGCGCCTGGTGTGAGTTTTAAGCCACTGGGTCCAGGACGTGAACTGTGGTCGACTACATGGGAGTCCAGTGACATAGCCATTACACTAACTGCTGGTGCCCTGTGTAGAGATTTCTTAAAGGGCCAAATTGGATGGACTGAGCTAAGGGCATTGGTGGGGAGAAAGGCTATTCCCAGAGCTAGTATATATTACCGAGCTAATGATAGTAGTGATCGGACCAGCATGTAGCCTAGTGGTTATGGTACTGGACTCTCATATGACTGACCATGGTTTGAGTCCCGGACCTGGTGGCTTGAAAATCATGCTGGCACGTGTGTGTACATGGCCAAAATCCAAGGATGAGAAGGGATTGCAGCATTGCCATTCCCCCTTGGGGGGTGATTTCTCATTTTCCTTCTAATTGTGTTTCTCCAACCCAAGCTCAGGCACGGTGGCAAAAACATTAAAAAAAAAAAAGTGATAGTGGCATTAGATGAGTTAATAATAATGTTAATAATATTTCTCTCTCTCTCTCTCTCTCTCTTTTTTTTTTTTTTAAAGAATTATTTTATTTTACTTTATTTATTATTATTATCATTATTATTTTCCAGTTTGATCAGAGAGAAACAGAGAGAGAGAGAGAGAGGAAGTGAGAAAGCAAGCCACCAGGTCCAAGACTTGAACCATGGTTGGCCATGTGGGAGTCCAGCGCCTTTAACCACCATGCTACTTGCCGGCCCCTCTCTCTCTCTTTTTTTGAGAGAGAGAGAGATTTGTAGTATAGTGGGTGGGCGCTCACTGGAGAGACAGAGAGGAAAGTGAGAAATCACTGCCTCGGGGGAGGGGGAGTGGCCACACTGCTATCCCTCCTCCTCCATTCTCCTCTCAGGATTTTGGGCATGAGTTTTAAGCTGCCAAGTCCTGGACTTTAACCATGGTTGACTACATGGCACTCCAGCAACGTAACCATTATATCATCTGCCGGTTCCTCTTTCTGATCTTCAGTAAGTTGTGCCAGAATTCAGAGATCTTAAAGTAGTGGTATGTGAAATTTAGCTAGACCTACAAATAAGCTGGATTATTACTGACGCGAAGCACTAGTGCTCTGAATCTCTAAATTTCTTCTCTTTTTTCCTTCCTTTTATGTGATGCTTCACTATTAGTTTTATAGGAACATTGAGAGATCTGGCGTGCATAAAATGGATGGAAAAGAAAGTTTTGTTGGGACCAGTAGATGGTGTAATGGTTATGTTTTTGGACTCCCTTGTAGTCAACCATTATTTGAGTCCTGGACCTGCGGGCTTAGAACTGGGTGTGTGTGTATGCATACCCAAAATCCCAAGAGAAGACTGGAGAAGAAGGGATTGTGGTGTGGCCATCCCCCCCTGGGGGGTAGTCCTACAAAATCTCTCTTAAATAAAAAGGGAAGGGGACCAGCAGTTGGCATAATGGCTATGTCACTGGACTCCCATGTAGTCGACTGCAGTTCAAGCCCTGTACCCGGTGGCTTAAACTCACGCTGAGTGCTTGTGTGTGCATGCCCAAGATCCCAAGAGGAGAGTGGAGGAGAATGGATTATGTGTGGCCATCCCTACTGGGGGGGTAATTTCTCGCTTTCTATCTCTCTGTCTCTGTCTTTCTGGTGAACGCACATGCCCTATAGCAAAAACCTCTCCCCCCAAAAAAAGAAGGCTAATGTGATACTGAGTCAACCTGAAGGTAGGAGGGTGGTTACAGAAATTTGATACCTGGTAACAGAGTTGCTTAAAATATGTGAGATTATAGAGCTTTGAAAAATATGGACTATGATTAAAGTGTTGGAAGGGCCTTAAAATTAAACAGCAATGGGGACCGGCAGGTGGCATGGTGGTTAAGGACGCTGGACTCCCTCATGGCTGACTGCAGTTCAAGTCCCAGACCTGCCGGCTTGCTCTCTCAGTTTCTCTCTCTCTCTCTCTCACTCTGCCCCTCTCTGGTCAAATTAAAATAAATAAATAAAGTTAAATAAAATAATTCTTTAAAAAAACTAAACAGCAATGAATTATTCACTCACCGTTTCCTTTCTAGGTGCATGCTATTATGATGCTAATCAATCTATGTATGTGTTTGGAGGCTGTACCCAGAGCAGCTGCAACGCTGCTTTTAATGACCTCTGGAGACTTGACCTAAATAGCAAAGAGTGGATCCGGCCTTTGGCTTCAGGTAAGAAATGAAGTTCTAATCTTTGTCTTCTTAACCAGGTAGCTCCCTTGACATGGAAAGTCTATCTGATCATTTTGGGTGTTGGTCCCAAGGACAGGTTACTGGACCCTAGGTCCTTTGTTAAATCTTCTGTGTGGATGCTAAAAGTAGTATTCTTGTCTAAATCCTTGAATTTTTTTTTTAAGTGTACTTTATTAGTAGTATTGCTATCCTGCCAAATTGCTATACGACTGTGTGAATTCATTTGTGTGGTTTTCTCAAGTACTCGCACAGGTGTGCTACACTGTTTGGTATGAGGTTAGAGTAAGAGCAGAAACCCAGAGTCGTGAGAACTATAGTAGACTGACAGGAGCTATTGTCCCAGGGCTAAGGTCTCTGATTATCTTTTGTTGTTGCCAGCTCAGACATTTGGGGAGTGTATGAACATGTTTCTGCTAGCTACTCTTAACAACTCAAGGGTGTGGAAAGATTCCACAGTAGGTACATTCCTGTACAGCCCCACTGTGCTAGAATTCTGGCAGAAAGAAACTAGATTTTCTTCTTTTTGACCTAACCTTTTCTGTGTGTCTGAGCAGAGGGGCAATTTGAAGAGGCAGGACTGGAGAGGCTTGGGGCTGGCAGGTGGCGTGGTGGTTAAAGGTACTGGACTCCCACATGGCTGACTGAAGTTCAAGCCCGGACCTGGTGGCTTGCTTTCTCACTTTCCCTCTTTCTCTCTCTAACCAAATTGGAAAATAATAATAATAATAAATAAATAAAGTTAAATAAAATGTTTAAAAAAAGAAAAAGACTGGGGACCAGCAGTTGGCGTAATGGCTATGTTGCTAGACTCCCATGTAGCCAACCACAGTTCAAGTCCCGGGCCCAGTGGCTTAAACTCACGCCGGGTGCGTGTGCGTGCATGCCCAAGATCCTGAGAGGAGAATGGAGGAGAAGGGATTGCAGCATGGCCATCCCCCCTGGGGGGTGATTTCTCGCTTTCTGTCTCTCTGTCTCTGTCTTCCTGGTGAGCGCATGTACCCTTAGCAAAATAAATAAATAAATAAATAAATAAAAGACTAGAGAGGCTGGAGAAACAGAGTCCACTGAGCATAATAGTCTGCCAGGTTTGGGGCCAGCTCCATAGTATGCTGCTAAGAGAAGCCAGGTCCCAGGTGGTGTTTGGTTTGTAGCCCTGGCCCGATAAGCCTGAAACACACTTGCATGTATGTGAGTGCCTAGATCTATCAGGCTGACAGACAGAATCACATTGTGGCCAGACCCTGTGGGGGATACTCATCTCTCTGTCCCTTCACATGCACATGCCCTATCATAAATAAAGAAAAAAAATGTTTTAAATTAATAACTTTTTTTGCTAGGTTCGCTGACAAGGTTTTCCCAAATCATTATCCATTTGGCTTTTCGAGGTTGGAACTCAGTCTTGGCCTAAGGTACCTGGGTTTTCTTTGGGTGTTTTTCTTATTTCTTTAGGACTTGCCTTACTGCAGGTTGAACATCTCTAATCCACAAGTCTGAAATTTGAAATACTACAAAATTCAGAACTAACTGAGGGTTGACGTAATGCCACAAGGGAAAATTTCACACCTAACCTCATGTGACGGGTCATAGTCAAAATGCTACAATGTAAAAATATTGTGTGAAATTACCTTCAGGATATGTGTATAAGGTATACATAAATATCAGTGCATTTTGTGTTTACCTGGTTCGTATCCTCAAGATATCTTTTTAGTTTGCCAGAGGACGCATGTGCTCGCCAGAGAGAGACAAAGCAAGAAAGAGGGAAAGCAAGAGGAATGGTCATGCCACAATCTCTTCTCTCTCTCTCCCTCCTTTTGGGCTTCTAGGCATGTACACCCACATACCCAGTGTGTTTTCAAGCTACTAAGTCCAAGACTCCATCCACACAGTCGGCTGTGTGGGATTCGGCTGCCTTAACTATCAGGCTATGGGCAGGTCCCCCAAGATAGATAGATTTTTAAAAATAATTATTTAGTTAGTTTTATTTATTATTATTATTATTATTCAGTTAAGCCAGAGCAAAAGGGGAAGCGAGAAAGCAAGCCATCAGGTCTGGGCCGAATAGCCGGCCCTGTGGGAGTCTATGCCTTAACTACCATGCCACTTGCCATCCATGTTTTTTAAAAATTTGCTATAGGAGGCCGGCAGGTTATGTGGTGGTTAAAGGCATTGGATTTCTATGTTGCCAACTGCGGTTCGAGTCCTGGACCTGGTGTCTTGCTTTCTCACTTTCCCTTTCTCTTTGTCTCTGTCTGGTCAAATTAAAAAAATAATAACAACATGAGGCTGGCAGGTGGCGTAGTGGTTAAGGGCTCTGGACTCCCTCATGGCCAACCGTGGTTTGAGTCCTGGACCTGACTGCTTACTTTCTCACGTTCCTGCCATCTCTCTCGCTCTGTCTGTCTCTGGTCAAATTTAAATAAATAAATAAATAAATAAAGTTAAATAAAACGATTCTTTAAAAAAATAACAACAACAAATGGAATTAAATAAATAAATAATTCTCTTTTTTTTTTGAGAGAGGGTTTTTTTTTTTGCTATAGGGTGCATGTGCTCGCCAAAAAACAGAGACAGACAGAGAGACAGAAAGCGAGAAATCACCCCCCAGGGGGGATGGCCCCGTCACAATCCCTTCTCCTCTATTCTCCTCTTGGGATCTTGGGCACACATGCATGTACATGCGCCCGGCACGAGTTTAAGCCGCCAGATCCCGGACTCGAACTGTGGTCGACTACATGGGAGTCCAGCAACATAGCCATTATACCAACTCCTGGTCCCAATGGTAGTCTTACAGAAATATTGAAGGTTGGTACTATTTTAGGGTTCACATAATTTTGTACTTTAGGGGAGGGGAGCCTCTTTTTATAACCCTTTGTCCCTATTATACTTAGTGTAATATTAATTAATACTTGAGGCCACAGATTCTAAAATGTAGAAGGTCTTGCTTAAGCACTCTGTTGCCAGTGTAGTTGATATCTTGTCCAGGTCACACTTCAGAGCAGCTTGGATTGTTGCCACGACCAGTACTGACCTTCTCTATTTTATAACCAGACTTTATGCCCTTGATACTGCAGCATGGTTATATTGCTTTTTCTTATGGAAATACAGTTCTGGACTTTGAGACTTTCATGGCCTGCTACCAACTACTTTTCTTATTTTTGCCTGTAAGATAAATATGGGGGCTAGCTAGGTGTTGTAGTGGTTAAGGTGTTTGTATTCCATAAGGCTGACTGTGTGGTTCAAGTCTGGGACCTAGCAGCGTGAAAAACAAACCAGGTGCATATTCATGTGTGCCCAAGAGCTCAAGAGGAGAACGGAGGAAAAGGGACAGTGGTGTGGTCATCCCCTGGTTGGGGGCTGGGGGTGGGGGGGTGGGGGGTAAATCTTTTTCTGTATCTCCAGTGAATACATGGGCCCTAATAGCAAAAAATTGAAGGAAAAAAAAAAGATACGTTTGTTGTCTCTTTTTAATGGTTGGGGGGTGGTTATGAGGGTGCTCTTCTAGTATATATGTATCTGCAAACAGATATTTTTAACTGGGTTTCATCGTATTGCCCTCCTCTGCCCCAGACTCTTAGTTAGCTAGGATTACAAATGTGTACCAACATGCCCAATCTGTCGAGGCTGCTCTGAGAAGCCAACCCAGGCCTTCATGCTGACCCAGCCTTTTGTAGTGGTGCCCTACCATGCATGCCATCACAGCTAGGACAGGTTTTTTTTTTTTTTTTTTTTTTTTTTTTTTTTTAGAGTTTTTTAACTACAGAGCTTAAAGCCTATGCATTGAAATCCCCAAGGTATAAATCTTGGGAAAATAACTAGTTTCTATAAAGAATCTGAATTTTTAATCAAAAATGAAGCATTTAAAATATTTACTTACAAAAAAAAAATATGAGCCTTTGAATGGTTAAAGTAATTTTCTAAGAAAGTGTCTTAAAGAATATAGTTAGTTTGACTCTAATCTGCAATTAGAACCTAGGTTTAGAGGGAGGGAAAAAAATGAGCTTTTTGAAATGTCTACTTAAGAAAAAGCAACAATAGTTGAGTGAAGTGTCCTATGAGAGTCTCATTTAGGCAGAAATCCCATGGGAAGGTTCCCTGAGGAAATGTTTCTGTGTGGTGTCATGAGTTCCAACCAAAATCACTTCCCAACTGGAATGTCAGTGAGTCTGAACAAAACACTGTTCATACGTCTTGGTGTCCATGACTCACCCTTTTCACTGCATCAAGATAATAGATTGGGGAACCAGCAGTTAGCGTAATGGCTATGTCGCTGGACTCCCACATAGTCGACCGCGGTTCACGTCCCAGACCCGGTCGCTTAGAACTCACGCCGGGCGCGTGTGCATGTGTGCCCAAGATCCCGAGAGGAGAATGGAGGAGAAGGGATTGCGGCGTGACCATCCCCCCGGGGGGTGATTTTTCGCTTTCTATCTCTCTGTCTCTCTCTGTCTGGCGAGCGAAAACCTCTCCAAAAAAGAAAAAAAAAAAAAAAAAAGATAATAGATTGGAGGCTGCTGTCCACTTCTCTTTGGTGCCAATCGTGAGGGTGGTCTTCTAGTACATAGGTATCTGTGAGCAGTGTTAATTGCGTTAGTAGCGTTCAGTGTTTAAGAGTGTAGCTTGGAGACATAAGAGCATCAAAATCGCAGGGGACACTGCCATGGGAGCTCTTATGGTGTGGATAATGCATTATCCCCCAGAGGCTTGTGTTTGGGAATCTGATCTCAGTGGGTGGAGATTGGGTATCTCCCAAAATACTTGTAGTTGGGACTTGATTGTATTATGAAGGTGTTAAACTTAATCCCTTCATAGTGTCCTAGGGTGGGTCCTTTGGATGTGATGAGGTCATTAGGGTGGGGGCCC